>LKNJ01000732.1:0-100706 GCA_002120245.1 Maccullochella peelii
TAAGAGAGACCGGTCATTTTAATTTCTTAAAAATAAAAAAATGGCTAAAATGGCAGCTTGGGGGCCCTATGCAACTGCATAGTCCGCATATAGCAAGAAACGGCCCTGCCTGGATCTGTCTGTTACCTATTGCCTCTCTGCCTGCCTTCCCATACCTACTACGCACCTTAACACACAGAGCACTGTGATTGAAACCCAGAAAATAAATGGCACCAATAAAAGCTGCATGTGGTATGAATCCTAGAAGAAAGATGTAGGTTGATTTATTAATGTAGTAATTTCAGTGTCCACAACCTTTTCATTTAATGCCATTCTCCAACACACCTTTCATTAGATGATATACTAATTCTATGAATCCAAACTGTCAAAAAGCTTGCCTTCTTTCTAGTGGAGCAGGTTGAATTATTTTTTTCTACCTTCATAGTATCATAGTTAGCAGAAGTAAATGGCACTGTGCACCTCCCTGCAGTGTCAGTCAACATAGCGTAATTAGCACAATATCATACAAGAACTGACTTTTCCAAATGTGTTAATTTGAATGATAAGAGATTAAAGTCTATAGTCTTAAATACATTTGTTTTTTTTAATTCTAATACTTGGAACAAATAGATAATCATTATGAAGTATGCTAAAAAGATGTGTACTGTACCTGATGAATAAAAATTACTCTCTGGTCAGACTCTGTTGTCTTAAATGTATTTATTACATCCAGGAAGCAGACTCCACACAAATACAGTTTGGTGTCAGCTTCACAACAACTATTCCACTAGCCTAGATATACCCACGGAACAAGGTCATAAAGAGGAGTGTGTTTGGCTCTACTCAGCTATCTTTTTTTCTTTAAACACCAAATTCCAGCATATCTCAGGAAATTGAGACACCTCAAGGTCTTCTAATCTTTACAACTGTCTGTACCGTCTCACACGTCAACGTTCGCAATGCCCTTTTTGAGTTATTCAACAGATGATTTAACAGTGATTCAGCAATTTTACATATACATTTCAGTAATTTACAGTAGCTAAATAGGCTGAGGAAGGGAGATTAGGCGGGTTGGAGGAAAAGTCACAGGATGGGAACTCATCCATGGGTGGGAAGGCATTAGCAGCTTATGTCATAAACGCGGGTGGCATCATTATTAATATGCATATACATAGAGCCTCAGAAAGGTATGCACAATGACTCATCCTCTTTTTTTTTTGCACCTACACAAATTTCTGTGCATTGCAATCACACAATCGCACATGCCCTAAAGAGAGTAGGTGACGCACTCAAACTAATGTACACACACCATAGATATAGACGTAAACCCAAATATGTGCACACATAGTGTCTTTCTTTCCATTCCCCTGCCCAGGTGTGAAGCTGTGGTGTATATAATTATTATTCTGTTGGCATAAAAGAATTGAGACCTCAGATGAACGCTGGCATGTCTCGTGAAAGTGTTGCCTCTGTGTTGCCTTTCTTGTGTTCTGTCAGTATTATACTTAATGTAGGATTATCCCTCACTGATCTGGTTTCGAGGTCAAGGAGCAGTTTTCATTTTCATTGTTAGGCTGTCTGCACATGATCCGTGGTTGCTGCTGGGTCAGTGCTGAGAGATCAGCTCAGTGTTGATATGACATCACATATTTCATACATACTGTTATAATCAAGAACTATACATTTTTATACACCAGAACTGCTAATATTAATCAGAAGAAAAGCTGATACAGATACAAATGTAACTTGTTACATCACTGGCAACTCAGAGATGCCTCCCCAATAGCTTCTTTCTCAGCTGAATGTGCTTTAAAAAAGTAAAGGGCAAACGGGGGTAAAGTTCAAATAACAATAATCTTTGAGCACAGTGGTGAAGGGTAAAGTCGTAAAAGCGGTGTACGCAAGGTAACCACGAGGTTCATCACTCTCTCATGCCACTACTATTCAAAGGGACTGTACTTTTAACTCCAATACATTTATTTCGCAGCTATGGTTAACACATACTTTATACATAGTCTTGAAAGTTTGGAAAATGCTTGATATGTTTTCAAGGTCAGGAATAAGCTTGAATTCGAATGTACTCCTTGAAAAATGCTTGATTTTGAACATAATCTGGTGCTTCATCTACAATATTTCAAATAATCGTCATATTTATTTGTTGTCTCCTGGCATTTATAGTAACAATTTAGATGTGGTGAGAAAGGCTTAAAGAGTCTGGAAATCTTTGGTGTAAGTACCTGGAAAGTGCTTGAATTTTACTGAATTTTAAGCTTACTGTATAAGATATAATGCAATTTCATAGATTTCACTACCCAACGGTGTGTAAAAAAAAACAACAACTAGTATAATTTGCATAAAACTCATAATTATTTTGTTTGCCGTTCTTTTATAATTAATACTTTTAGTACATTTTGCTAATAATACATACTTTAAAAAAGGATCTAAATACTTCCCCCATTACGCTTAATAGAGAGAGTTTCTTTTACTTCAGCATTTTCTGTTATATAATCCAGTTTGTTTCTGTCGTGGTTGCTTGAATAACTTATTTGTTTATTCCATAACATTGTGGAGTATTGAGTTTGGAACTGGAAAGTAGCAGTCTCTTGCCTATAAGCTCTGAGTGCTAGTGCAACATCAACAGACAGCATAGAAACACATTTCTTTCTCAATACATACATAATAAGTCATGACTGATGGTCAGTCGCAGGGGAAAGAATAGCTCTGAGAACAAAGACCCATTTCACCTGTGGCAGAGAGATGAGCTGGTAGCTATGGAAACATAGAAAAAAATATCCAACATGTTTGGATTTACAAGTACTTGGCAGTAGTTTTTAATTAAAAGGTTTGAATTGCATCTTAACACAAAGGGCTTCCTGTATCCTAATTAACATGTGAATGTGGGTGCCGTGTTTCAGGGCCACTGCATGGTGTCGAACAGTACATCTGTATATGTAGAAACTCATTCTAGGTATTTGGCCATGGGACTTTAGTATCATGCATTCATAATATGCTTGTTACTTCCACTGCACAGCAGCTAGGCAGAACAGGAAAAGGGAAAAATCTGCCTACTGTATGGAGGTGTAATGGCGCTCTGCCTGAAACCATTGATTTGATGCGGATATGAGGAGGCGGGGCTGCGCTGGGGGACTGTATCTCTGTCTGTCTGTCTGTGGAGAGCAGAGCTGTTGCTATAGTACATGTTTTACTGTCCTGAACCCTGGATGCAGCCGGCCAGATATACACTAGTTGACACACAAGGTGGGGATGAACAGAGTTAATCCTGTATTTGAAGTGGTTTCCACCTGGGTTTTGGACAGAGGTCACCAGAATCAGGACAGAGATTATGTGTAAAGTGTCAGATTGGCAAGGCAACTTGTAGGCCAAAGAAATCCAACCTGAGGATCATAAAATTGTCAATGAATTTGTCTTTTTAAGCTGAGAGTGCATCTTATTTGAGTATTTGTATTATTTGGGGACTTTGGCTTGCCAAACTATTTTGGTTAAAAGTAGCAAGAAACAATTTTATTTAAATTTATGGTACTTTTGTACATGTTAAGATGCACAAATTGCTCAGTTGTTGCTTGAAGACTAAGGCATGGATTCAATACATAAAAGTGTAATATAAGCTTTTCTTTAACTGTTCACAGATAAAGTGACAGAATGTACAAATGGATGATTTAAACATTCTGATTGTTGATCAGGCTGCACAACTACACATAGGCTACAGATTTTGGTCTAGTTCTCAAATATGATTTATGAATTGACGTTGCTTTTCAGCGGCAATCGATCGGACAGCAACCACTAAAGAGGGCTTAATTGTCATTTAGTCATTGCCCTTTTGTGAAAGACTCGTCGGAAGTCAGCGCAACAAGCACGTGCATAATATGGCCCAGCTGCAAATGCCAGTTCCTATTTGCGCACGCTTTGAATTGTGCTTTACAGGTTAATTATTTACCGAGCTGAATTCTCGTGGAGGCAGACCATTAAATTAGCAAAATAAAAAGGACAAAAATCGCACTAATAAATCCCCCCCCAAAAAAACAACCAGCAACAATTCGTCCAATTGCCTAACCCTAAACAGAGGCCGCAGCATGTTCTGTGTCTGACTGAACCAGAAGCCAGCTGCGATATGTTTCTCCAGACACGACTTGAGGACAACAATGTAAAATGTAGTGCATTCAACTGCAACATTTTTTGTTTTGATTAGTAAAACTGCAACAGACACTATTTACAAGCAGCTGTACTTTAACAATTAAATTCTTGCTCATTTTGTTTGCTGTGTTGTTAATGTTACTGAAAAAAGTCCCAAAGTGAAATTGGCTGTCCTTAAAGGGACAGTTAGTCATTTTTTGGAAAATACACTTGTTGGCTTTCTTGATGAGAGTGACATGAGAAGATTGATACCACACTCAGGCACAAGAGTGGTATCGATCTTCTCATCTAACTCTTGGCAAGGAAGCAAATAAGCACATTATTATAACCAACAAAGTGTCGTGGGGTGTATTTAGAGATTAGGCATCTAAAGTAGTAAAAGAAAAAACATACAAAAATGTGATCCTATGTCTTCCAAATTTTAATCTACTAAGCATCTGATAAATTTGATTACAATTATGTGTGGTGGAAAGATAATCCTCTTATGTATATTCTTATCTGGACGCAGCAGTGAGGGATCCCTTGAGAATCACCATGTTTCTAACTGCTGACTACTTTTTTTTATTTTTTTTATTTACTTCCCTTAACAGCCAGAATGCAGCTAGCTGAGATAATTAGCCACTGTCAGTGAACAAGTGGCTACAAGTGTCACCGAAGATATAATACAAGCAGTTACAGTGCCAATTACAGAGTTTTAAGGGCACATTAAAGTCCATGAAAATTAATAAGGAAACCATTCAATTTAGTCTTATTGTGTTCCCTCCAAGAAACAGCATTAAATCATATCTCTGCGCTTCCGGGCTGCTAATAAGCTGAACATCATTCAAGGTCTAATGGACAATACAATCACACTGAGCTAAAGAGTCGAGGTTTAAGTGTAGTCTATGTCACATCCTGTATTTCTGCAAGCATCATGAGGGTGACCAATGGATGGTTGTTACAGTACATTTTCAAAAAAAATAAAAATCGAATTAGCCTCTCTTCCCTACATCTGCTTTGCCACAGATTGTGTTATACAGTGCATCTGGAAAGTATTCACAGCCTTTGCTCAGTACTTTGTTGATGCACCTTTGGCAGCAGTTACAACCTCAAGTCTTTGTGAATATGATGCCACAAGCTTGGTACACCTATCTTTGGGCAGTTTCACCCATTCCTCTTTGCAGCACCTCTCAAGCTCCATCAGGTTGGATGGGAAGCATCGGTGCACAGCCATTTTCAGATCTCTCCAGAGATGTTCAATCGGATTCAAGTCTGGGCTCTGGCTGGGCCACTCAAGGACATTCACAGAGTTGTCCTGAAGCCACTCCTTTGATATCTTGGCTGTGTGCTTAGGGTCGTTGTCCTGCTGAAACATGAACCGTCGCCCCAGTCTGAGGTCAAGAGCGCTCTGGAGCAGGTTTTCATCCAGGATGTCTCTGTACTTAGCTGCATTCATCTTTCCCTCCATCCTGACTAGTCTCCCAGTTCCTGCCACTGAAAAACATCCCCACAGCATGATGCCGCCACCACCATGCTTCAGTGTAGGGATGGTATTGGCCTGATAATGAGCGGTGCCTGGTTTCCTCCAAACATGATGCCTGGCATTCACGCCAAAGAGTTCAATCTTTGTCTCATCAGACCAGAGAATTTTGTTTCTCATGGTCTGAGAGTCCTTTAGGTGCATTTTGGCAAACTCCAGGCGGGCTGCAATGTGCTTTTTACTAAGGAGTGGCTTCCGCCTGGCCACTCTACCATACAGGCCTGGTTGGTGGATTGCTGCAGAGATGGTTGTCCTTCTGGAAGGTTCTCCTCTCTCCACAGAGGAATGCCGTAGCTCTGACAGAGTGACCATCGGGTTCTTGGTCACCTCCCTGACTAGGGCCCTTCTCCCCCGATCGCTCAGTTTAGACGGCCGGCCAGCTCTAGGAAGAGTCCTGGTGGTTCCGAACTTCTTCCATTTACGGATGATGGAGGCCACTGTGCTCATTGGGACCTTCAAGGCAGCAGATATTTTTCTGTACCCATCCCCAGATTTGTGCCTTGACACAATCCTGTCTCGGAGGTCTACAGACAATTCCTTTGACTTCATGCTTGGTTTGTGCTCTGACATGCACTGTCAAGTGTGGGACCTTATATAGACAGGTGTGTGCCTTTCCAAATCATGTCCGATCAACTGAATTTACCACAGGTGGACTCCAATTAAGCTGTAGGAACATCTCAAGGATGATCAGTGGAAACAGGATGGACCTGAGCTCAATTTTGAGCTTCATGGCAAAGGCTGTGAATACTTATGTACATGTGATTTCTTAGTTTTTTATTTTTAATAAATTTGCAAAACTCTCTAAGAAACTTTTTTCACTTTGTCATTATGGGGTATTGTGTGTAGAATTTTGAGGACAGAAATGAATTTATTCCATTTTGGAATAAGGCTGTAACATGACAGAATGTGGCAAACGTGAAGCGCTGTGAATACTTTCCGGATGCACTGTATAATGTATATGACCATGGATGAGTGTATTAAACTAAATTAAAACTATTATTTATTTATTTGAATAAGAATGCTCATCTATAATAATAACTGGCTGTTCATTTAAAAAGACAACTGTATATCTACATTTAGTCAGGACTTTGAGATAGACTATATATGTATATATATATATATAAAATACTACTATTATAAGCCTGGAAGAATCCATAAAATACTGACCCTAAATTAAACATGAATGTATAAGCTAACAGAGTCTAGCTAAGAGACTGTAATTAATTATAAGAAAACGCTTTGATCATGTTTATGCTTAGCAGGGAATAAAAGTGAGAGGGACAAAAGAAAGTGCAAAAGACTGGGGATTGAATAAGCTGACCCTTTAATTAGCGCTGAATGAAGATAGAATTATTGTAATTTAATTCAGTCATTCTACAAAGAAATAATTACAGCTGCATGTATAATGTAGAGAGCGGGAAATCGTATCGTGATCTCTGAGGCTCTGTTCTTGTCAGTGTATTCATCAGTAGTGAGAGCTTGGCCTCTATTAGCCTTCCAGCAGGGTATTTGATTGTGAGGTTCAATCAGTGCATTTAATATTCGTCAACATTCAATTAGCATGCCAGTCTTATCTGTAACTGTGGGTCAGGGCAGTTACAGATGTAATCAGTGGATCAATCAGATAGATAAATAAGTAAATTCTGGATGAATGGACGAAATGCTTGGACAACACTTAAGACAGCCGCTGAAATCCAGGATAGAATTATTCACCTATCTTTTTTTACCACAGAGTTATATTTGTTTCTAAACAGGGAATTGGGCACAGAAAAGGTTTTTTTTTTCCAACAAATTCACCTCAATGAGCACAAGGGACCTATTTCTCTTAAAGCGACAGTAACCTACATCACCGGTCTAACGGAAAGCTTACACAGTGTTGCTTTTTACAAAACATCATGCTTGCATCAACATTAATTAAATCAAATGATTACTGACTTTTAACAAATGACTGTTAATTAACTTATTGAATTAAATCACTTCACAATCACAGACTGAGCTTATTTATTGAACTAAAACATATATAAACGGAACTTGGCTCCCACACAGAGCATAGAAGAGAATTTTGCTTGCTGATGAAAAAACAGTTTTGTGCGCTCAGGATTGAAGCACAAATATAATATTTTTTTCTGTTTACTTGGTTAGTTTGGTGAGCTTTACATTAGGAGAGATGAACCTGTGTAAAACAGTTTCAGCAATCTCCCTTTGTGTGTGTGTGTGTGTGTTTGATTTTTTTTGGTTGCCATGCAGGCAGAAAAACATATTAAGGCTTGGCATCAACTTCAAATTGATGCACGGCTGATGCTCCCTGTTGATTATTGGCTTGTTGCTCTGTGGGACCCCCGACCCGAATCACCTCCTCTTCTGCCTCCGTACAAAACACACCGACGATCAGATAACCAAAGTATTTATTTAAGACGAGAAGAACAAGGATGCAATTAGAAAACAGCACACATGCTGTACAAGTGTGAACAAAGAACCATCACGTGCGGCTTTTCCTGCTTTCTTCTTCTACAGGGGCGTTTTCAATGTGATTGCGATAGATTTGTCCGCAGCACCCACTCTAGCATTGGAGATCTATGGCAACTCCCTCACAAACAAGAGTGTGACCCACTCGAGTACGCACACGTTAATTGTTGCTGACGGATCGCACACACACACACAGCAGAGGAGATGGTGCGCATGGTTTCCGAGGGGAGCCTGCTTGAGAGCTTCACAGTGTTAAGATATGATACAGTATTTCCTGCAAATAACGTCCCCTAAAAAAAAACTTTATGCATTATTGTGCATTGAAGTGGTGGGACACAAATACATTTGCATTGATAACTGTACTGTGAAAGCTATTGAAGCATGTGATGTTCAACGATACTAGACAAAGTGGATTCTTGTTCTGTGCTAAAAATGTTTCAGAATGGAGACGCAAATATAATGCCAAGTTAATGTAGACATTGACTTGCAAGGAAAAACATCGTCCTATGCAACGAGTAAGCCAACAGTATATCTGTGCTGCTGTCTAATTATGTATGAATGCTATTCCTGGGTGTATTATACTGTATTTTCACTAAGAGAGAAGGAGGATAGGCAGACGATAGGACCCCCCACGGAGCTGTGTGGGAACGATGGGGGCTAGATGTGGGAGCTATGCACCACTCGGCTCTGCTCTATTACAGCACTGCCTCCTCTCTGTGTACCCAGCTTCTGGCAGCAGTGTTTGTTAGCAGGACCTCAGTCGGCCGATGGCAAGGCCGCACAGTCTACCAGCTAATAAAAACATAACAAACATAATGGGGCAAATTTAAATCGGCAAGCTCAGCATAAGAGACGTTGATGTTTGACACCTTGTAGCACCCCGTCTTGCTGCCTTAATGAAAACGTGAGGAGACTCCTTACCACACACAAAAAACAAAATAGCTCTTAAACATTCACGGTGCTGTGTATTGGGGTTCTTTTTTATAAAGGAATGTGTATTATTGCACCCAAAAGGGCTCCAGAAAGTCTCTGCAATGACACTATCGGCCACTTTCACAGGAAAGAAGACGTGGTTTGTTTTGGAAATGCACAAGCAATCTGCTGCAGGTCGCCAAATCACACTGCAACCTCTCACAGACTAAATATAAACAAGCTACAAAGATATTATTCAAAATGACTAGGAGACATCTGACAAGATGTATTTAATGCATGTGTGTAGCCGCTCTCTCCGATACGTTTAGTCTTAATAATCTATATCTGCTCCCCGGAGTGCTTCTTTCTACCACTTTGAAATGGAGAAGCTGTTTTAGGAAAATTGCTTATGGCTTCAATTCCTGCCAATAAATGACAAGGCATTTTCTTAGTGTTTCATCACATACCCCCCCCCCGCAGAAGCACCCCAGTGGCTGCTGATTCAGAGCCCGTTCATAGCCAGTGATAATGTTTCAAACGAGACTGCCCTGGCTTAAGCCAGCTGCCATTTATGCTATTGTCCATTTCTCAGCTTCAGCAATTATTCACTTATTTCTATAAAGTATTAGTTTTATTGGGACTTTTTGTCTCACGCCATTAGTGGTTAGCAGCTACAAGCTTGGATCTAAAAACAGCATGCTCATAGCTGACTTCACTTGTGATTCTGTCACCTTATAGGCCAGAGTGTGTGTTTGCAGGATTTAGATTTAGAAGATCTACAGATTCTGTTAATGTGCAAATTAACGCATAGAGAAATGTGTTAGTATAATTAAAAATCAAAGGGGGCTCATGTTCCTGACATATTCCTTACACTGAACTGCCATGTCATGTGAATAACTATTGTCACATGTGAGCCACTGTAGTTGATAAGAGGGAGGATTGCCTGAGGAATTCTTCCTAGAGGTGAAGCGATTAGTTTATTAATCCATTATCAGTTGTCGAATCTTTCACGGAAAATTAATGAGTAACAATTTCACTAACCTGTTAATCATTTAAGTCAATTATCAGGCAAGAACAGCAAATATTTTTTTTACTTTGGTTCCAGCTTCTCTGTGAGGATTTGCTGCTTTTTGTTTCATATCGGTGTAAATTAAATATTTTAGTTTTGGACTGTTGGTTGTTTTCAAGTGCCATGCCATGTACATTAAAAGAGTAATCACCCCTGCTCTCCACTCTGGTTGCAATGCAATACTTTCATAGAGAAACTGCGCTGTAAAAAAACAAAATCCACACTCCTTGCTCCATGCAAAATTGCATTGTAAAGTTTACATGAAGCGAATACAAGGCTTCAGATTGACAAATCAAAGAGGTATCTTCATCCTGGCTACCGCATGTAGGTTTATTGCTGTTGGGCAACAAACCTACTGTACATGTGACTACCAGGACGTATCCCTCATCTCAGCAAGGAAACACTGTCTGGGGAAATACAAAGACGGAGTTTCACACTAAAAAGAATGTAACTTTGGAAAATACCCATTAGACTTGGCTAACTCAAACTGCTAAAGCCTCATATTAGCTTTGGCTGCGCTGTGGATATTGTCCCCCATTTTTTACAGTGTGGTCACTAGAATCACATCATGGCCAGTTTGCAGAGAAGGATGATCACAACAACCAATAACAATAACTTATGGCTACATGTGGCAGGTGATTATTGTATTAAGATAGACCTGAAAAAAACTAAAAATGCCCATAATGAAAATAATCATTGGTTGCAGCTTTTATTCTCTCCAAAACAGTATGCAGCCTGAAGTAAAGAAAACTATCTCTGTTTATCACTCCTCATGTCTGGTGGTCTATTATGGCTTAAAAAAGCTTTCTTATATTTGTAATAGGTAATGTGAATGTATATATATAGACCAAGGAAGCAAAATATGCCTGGAAAAAAAATTCTTATACTCATACCATGTTTATAGTAGATAACTTGTATCTCAGATAAAAAGGTTTTTAAGCCTTTTCGGGAGAATTATTCTGTTCTATTCTATCCCACCCCTGCTGATATTTTAGGCCATTGTTTCTTGCATATATTAGTCACTGTTGTCCATCAGCATACATAATGAAGCGTAATGGTAGATAATTTGTTCACTGATGCACTGCCTTTTAAAGACGAGGCAAATTGATTCCACCGCAGTCGCTCATACCGTACTTTTGGTATTCGCAGTGTGAGCATAGCACTGTGCTCAGACGTGTCAGCATACATATGCACAAACACCCCCATACACACACACAGACACACATGCATACACAATGGGATTTCAAAAGGCTGACAGTTTTATTGAAATCTGTTTACAAACAAATGTTTGGTAGAATGTTCTCCAAGGGAGGCAAACAATTAAATAAACTGAATGCAGAAGACCAGCCGTGTTCATTTGGAAGGCAAACACGTCAGCTGAAACACACAAACAGTCATGTACGTGTACACACACAACACACCTGCATCACACACAGAGAGAGAATACAAACAAGCATGTTAGCCCAGCTTCCACGTCCTTTTGCCACACACAAACACACACGCACACACACACACAAGCAAAACGTAGATGAAAGTACAACCACAGCAATAACAGTTATTATCTCCGCACTGACGACAGCACAGAATTTCATGTCATTGCAACCAATTTTATTCCAATCTTTCCCATTTCTGCGCCTTTTAAGGGCAAGGCAAATGGCACCCGAGGGAGCAAGATCAAACAAATAATTTTTTACACTTGTAAGATCATAACATAAGGTCACTCTTAAGTCGATGCACTTTCAGTTTAGGCAAAATTAATTTGTTGATTGCACAAAAGTAAACCTGTAGAATGAGAGATTTTAAAATGGTCAGTAAATTCCATATTTTAATATTGATACTACTGTGTGTGCATCAAAGGCTTTCAGTGTTTTTCTTATGGGACTGTATGAAAATGATTAAGGGGGAGGAGGGAGGATATTTTACATTTTCTTTTGGCTGAAGGGAAGATAGTCTGACTTTTTAGGGAGAGCACGAACGAGTCTTTTATCTGTTTCGCACCCCAGATTAATGTTTTATTTCAGCCTTCCTTGAGAGAATCCTGTCAGTTTTGAGAAAACGCAGTACAAGTGAATCTTTACAGTTATCAGTTAAAATAATTACTTTTTCACTCGCTAATACACACTCATCCCTAAACGTTACTCTGCATCATAAACAGAAAGCAGAACTACAGTGCACTGTCACATACATTTAACCTATAATATAATTCAAGTTCAGCATCGTACAATGTAAACTTGTTCTATCAGTGAAGTGAAATGAAACATAATGACCATGGCTTTTAACATTACAGACTGACTGACAGATTGACCTTATACATAATACACAACATCATCTGATCTAAATCATATTTATTTCTATAATTCCGGGGACGGGGAGGAAAATACTGCAGTGGTCCCGCAAGAGCTGCCATCTGTGCCCAGTTCAATCATAATAAACATGTATTTATTAGTAGCTCTTACTGTAATACAGAGTGGCTGCATATGTACCATTTTGTAATGTTTGCTATAAATTTGGCAATGTTTTATTAAGTTCTGATGTGTTTAATTGTGCCTATATGACAAATATTGTATTTATTATTTAAAGTGGGGTGCACCATCTTAAATTCTTTATGCTTTGCCTCTTTTAGTTTGCTGTTTTATTTTGAGATATTCGGGGGATAAGTGTTTTAGTACGATTTTAGTACTGCATATGTGAAAAAAGCCTTGTGTGTCTCCAGAGGAAGCTGCGCGAAATCTGATCGGTTGCCTCAAGTGATGTCACTTGAGTCAGCATCGGTTGGGGCTGAAGACTACGAGTTTGAAAATGAAAAAAATCTGGGGGTGTGGAGTTAGAAAGAAGTCAGCTTACCAGACCTCTGTAGTCCGCTCCTCATCTCTTGAGGCTAGCGTTAGCATACATTAGCCGCTACTAGCATAACACATCAGAATCTCCGACTGAACTGTTGGCAGTGAGGTTGTGGGTAATGTAGGTGCCATTTTTTGACAAAGAAGAAGAATGCTTGGAATAAAAAAGACAATATCTCTGGTTCTGCGGCATCGATTTTTATCTTTTTTGTCCGGCCATGTTATAGGAGTGCAATGCTAAACTGGGGGGGTTTAGACCCCAATCATTTTCATACAGTCCCTAACAGGCCTCCAACCTGGTGGTGTGTGTGTGTGTCTGTGTGTGTGTATGTTCCTTTGTTACTTCACTGCAGCGGCAGGAGGTGAACTTTTTGTCTGGTAAGTAATCTACATATACAAAGACATGAGAAATACAGTATGCTAGGGAGAATGGCTGCTCTCATGAAATGTTACTTCAATCGACTAATCTATTGTTTCAATGATGGCTGAGCATGGCCAGGGAGTACAATGCACATGTAATGACCCTCACTGTACAGTGACTCATGCTGTATGGCAGCACTGCACCAGAAAATAGAGCAATTTCCTTTTGTGCTCTGGGTTTTTTCTTTATACCACTAGAGACTGCAGGAGGAAATGTCCTTTAAAGTAATTTCCTTCATTGCATTTCATTTGCATATGAACCATCTAATACTGAGGGATAATAATGAATTATCAATGACATATAACAATCGAAATTGCTCGCACAGTGATACCAGAAAACATATTATGATAATGACTGCAATTTATACATTACTTGCATATTAAATCAAATTATCTTAAAGTTCTAAGTGCCTTTCCAATGTCTTTTCCCTCATTCGACTCCCCTGCAGAATCTGCTGGTGTGCAGAAATGCCTTTATTCTTTGAAGACACTATAAGGAGTAACTCCTGTTCATGATAAAACGGCTCTATGATATGATACTGTTTCTCATCCAGCGCAACAAAGCAGGGACATATCAAAGAAGGAATACAGCAAAGGAATACACTCACTACAGTTTTGACACTGACATGACATTTTAAAACCCTCATAAGATGTTATGTATTATAATTACTGGTATATTTAGCAAATCTCCACTGGTAATGAATTTCTAGGAGACGGGGTTGGGTAAGCTATCTACGCATCTTGTCTGATCATCAATTTAGTTTGTAAATGGCAGCCTAAACGTTAGTCACGTGGCATTACTGTGTGAAATAGCATTAGAGTTTAATTCTTCATTTTTTCTATTTTTGTGTTTGTTCTATTTTATCCTTGCTGTGTGAATCACTTTGGGCTGTATGTTTGTATGAAGGGTCTCCTAAATAAAGGTGAGTTGAGTATTTCATAAAAGTATGTACATTTTTTATGACGTTAATGGCGGTGGTCTCTCTTTCAGGCAATGTGGCCCACATCTGCTTTAAAACAGTGCAGGCAACCCTGGAAGCAAATAATACTCATATAATAAATTGAATCTTATTAGCAACTAAATACTTACTTAAAAACAGTGGGTTTTAAATGTATAGCATTGAAATATTGTACTTTGAAAACAATCTGTCTGAACTGATGTGGTTTAAAATGTTCCAGTAAGTATGTTCAAGTGTAGTAATACTTGAGTTCACAAATTCAGATAGAAAAGTGTCCAATTACAAAAACAAAAATTAAAAAATCTAGTTATTCCTTTGGTTTAATTCAGGCACCACAATTCAAGATAAACATTTCAAACTTGAACATCAGGGCTACAGGTTAAGTTCTGTCAATCACATGATCCAACCTGCCAAAAATTCAAGAGGAAGGAGACGCCTATCCTGATCCTGGTAGCCAGGATGTTCAAGTTTGAATTTTTCATCTTAAATGTTGGTTTCTAACTTTAACTAATCCAATTTTAGTGACTCCATGTTTTTAACCAGACTTGAATTTCTAATCAGAATTTGACTAGTTGAACCTGAGCAACTTAAGTATTTTGAATATTGGACACATTTGTGAACACACAGACACAGACACACACACACACAAAAGTTATAACTGGACAATTTAAAATTACGAACTGTGAGGGGAATTCAAACAACATAAAATAAGCTATATGGTTTTTTAAAAATAAAATATTTCATAGCTATAAATTCAGTGGTATTTACTTTTCTACATTAAGTACTCAGTAGTGGTTACATTTCACAATTTAGACGCTTATAAAATTAAAATTATTATGGCTATCATTTGCTTTCATACCTTGCAGTATTTATAATTATTATATTGTCACTGAAAAGGTAATAATCACTAATTATTTAACCCATTTATAGGGATATTTTGTTTATTATCAAACATTAACTACATTATCAGTTGATGCACACTTGCATTCTTTAATTAAAACAGGTGTTAGTTATAGATATGGTGTGTTGTATGCAAATAAAGCACCGTAGTATTCTGAGAAAGCTCTCTCTACGGAGAGCTGCAGAAAACAAGAAAGCAAAACTCAGGAGAATGCAATTAAACAGGTTGAAAATATATTATTATGTGTTATTTTCTGAAACAGCTCCTCCTGACTCTCTCTACACAGAGGAACACTAGTGTAGAGAGAGTCAGTGTAAAGAGCATGCTGCTGCAAACTGAACCTCATGCAGAGGTTCAATTTTCACAAACACATTTTTGAACATGGGTGCTCTCTAAACTGGATCCCTCCACCTTGGCATTAGTGCCATGCAGATGATGGTGATGCATCTTTAAAAATGTAAAAATAAACATTATGAACAATAAACAAAATAGACTTTTTATCTAAGCACTCAAGCAGTTTTCTCTTTCTAGTCACATCAAAACCAGGTCATTTTTCCTCATCTCTCATCAAACGGAGAGGAGACAGGAAATACAAACGTACACATACACTGCAAAAAAGGAATTTCAAGAAAGTAAAAAATCCTTGTTTCTAGTAAATTTGTCTTGTCAAGCATGTTTTGCATTAGAAAAGTAATCTCATTTTAAGAAAATATATCCAGCTTCGTCTTAATAAGATATTCCAGCTAATATTGAGCTAGATTTAACCATTAACAAGCTACAACAATGGTTTCCATAATATTCCAGCAGAGGAACAAGATTGTTTGTCTTATTTTAAGAGTAAGTTCATTTAAGAATCTTATGAAATGACACCAATTAAAGTTTTTTCATCTATTTTTATTCATTGTCAACAAGAGCTGCTGCTTCACATTACATATAATTACTATTAAGAGAACCGTGGTCTGGTCTACACAAATGATGAATGACCGTGCTGAACAAAAACTGCATGGCTCACTTACACATGAAACCTGAAAATACAGTTTAACATGACCCTTGACCCATCTGCAGACAGGATGCATCTTTAAATAGTGACAGCAAGTAACTCCCCCGAAATTAACAGGGTTCTTACAAAGTCTTGAAAGTTTGGAAAATGCAGAATTACTTACTTCAGGTGGCATGGTGGTGCAGTGGTTAGCACTGTTGCCTCACAGTGAGAGGGTTTTTGGTTTAAATCCACTGGTATATGCTTTTTCTTTTTGATAGTTATTCATCTTAAATTAACATATAAATTCTTGAAATCAGCTCGATCAAGAGACCAAAATACTTATTTTAAGTAAGTCTGTCTTAAGGCCCATTATGGTCTTTCAGTGGCTAGACTGTTATCCTAGTTTTAAGAATTCTAGCCAAGCAAAATTGGCTTACCCCATTAAGCCAATTTTGATTATATTTAAGAATATTTGTCTGCTTTCTAGTAGGGCTGTTTTTGCAGTGTACATCAGGATGACTCAAGATAGTGACTAAAAGTAGCAACTTTTCACATCAAAATCCCTCTAAATTTGAGCAAAGTAAACTACAGGAAAATAAGTAAAACTTTTCTGTTTCTGAGTGACACACTCTATTAACACAGAGGAGGTCAAATCAAATCAGAGTCCATCAAATTAAAGGTAGCTTGTCAAGACTGAAATACCCGACCAAGACATACCATGCTGGGCATCCACAACGCAATAAAGTGGCCGGATGATTGGCTATTAAAAATATGTGAAATTAGCTTTCATTGCGTAAAATCTATCACAGCATGAGGCTTTCAGCTTAATGGATGGAACGAACGTGAAAACTGAAATGCAGAAGAGGAAAGAATTAGTCAAGGGCTCGGGGCCATTTTCATTTACTTCTAAATTTACCCTTTTTCTTCCATGTGTAGAAAGAAATCGAGGATTTTTATACAGATATGTTATTTACCCATCATAGGTGTTATTTACACTGGGGACGCTGGGGATATGTCCCCATCACTTTTTAAAAGCATAATTTGTTAAAAATGTTCTCAAAAGTAGCTTGCACCAAGAAATGTTAACTAGGAAACGCTTTGAGAAAGGTTTATTTGCACAGTAAGAAAACATACAAAGCAATGTTAATATAGAAGAAGCAATGCACATTGTCCAATGATGCAGATGGATGACTGTTACTGCTGTCGACGTTGTTGTGCATTTTATACTGAGTATTTTCATATTGTTGACTGTAGTATCCTAGGCTATGCTCGCCCTAATTATCTACTCTGATCTCATACCGATCCCCCCATTACATTGCCTAATATCGCATATGCGGAAGAAAAAGGTTTTTCACCACTTTTCAACACAAAGTGACGCCCTTGCCCGGGTTCATGCTGAATGAATGATGATATAAATCTCAGAAATGGAATATGAAGGACTTGGCCTTGGATTTTGTTATTAAATGTGCAAAACCAGGGATCTAATAAACATTCAAAACTAAAGTTGCGGAAGGTCTGTTAGACAGATTTCACAGGATCATAAGCTCATCCTGCATTCAGGGCTACACAGCCAAAAACGGCTGACACAGAATTGTGTAGTACACAGATGATAATGATGTTGTGAATATAGAGATCAAAGTCTTCCCGCTCTGGTGATTAAGCGTCCTAACAAATGCATGTATGAGGACAGCCTTATCACCTAGGACCACACAGAGGCCTTTCCATATCTGTCGCTCTCAGATGGCCAACCTGCGCCTGCCATGAGCTACGCTGCCAAATAAAAACACCACAGGCATTGCCTCTGTGGGCAGCCTGGCCTGTTCATTTGACTGATGAAAGAAATCTTTCAGAGTTTCTCAATTTAGAAAAAGAAAAACTTTCCAATGCCTTATCACTTCAGGACAACTAGCCGGTAATTAAATGAAGCACAGGAAGGACATAAGTCTGGAGAATTTGAATGGCTTGTTAAACTTTCACAGCTACTGTGAACTTGTTTACTTTGGCTCCCAATTTTGACTCAGTGCATCTTTTTTTTTTTTTAGCTAGCTAGGTAAATGATCCTCAATAGCAAACAACTGGAGAAAGAAAATAAGAGTGGAACAGCTTTAAATAAACATTAATATGTTTCATTTTGAAACTGCTTTTACCTTGCCTAAGCAGAAAACATTCCAATTCAGCATGCAGCTTGTTTGCCTTTACACAGGTTGACAAATTGGCTTGACCCCTGGTTGCAGTCTCCCCGAAGGTTTATAAATGTTCTAAATCAGAGTGATTAAGATCGGCTTCAGTCATTACACTAATGGACATGCATTTTAATGAATGACATCCTCATTTGCATTGTATGTTAATTATCTAAATCATTTCGTCTCATCTGTTCACTGTAATTAGTACCTATCAACAGCTCCACTGAATCAAGCAATTTCCGAGAGAAAGCTCTTTCTCCATTTCACTGTGGAAGAAATGCTTGGTTACCTGACTGAATGATGTTTAAGGTGGCAAGATACATACAACAAAATAATTTAAGAATCTAGTTACTATGAAGTTGACTAAAATTTTTACAAAGCACATCATATACTAAACCCATAAATACTGAACCTGTATATACCGTAATGTATATCACAAATCTAGTGTTCTGTTGGATCTAGTCACACAGCATGATAACTGTCCTTTCACAAGAGTTAAATGACTAAGAGCTAAATGACAAGATTGATACCACTCTGATATGGCAAATACAAAGCTGATTAGCTTAGCTTAGCACAAAGACTGGAGGCAGCAGTTAACGGCTAGCCTGGCTCTGTCCAAAGGTAACCACATTTTCCTCCAAGCACCTCTAAAGTTCACGAATTAAACACATTACATCTTGTTTGTTTAATCCATACAAAAACTAAAGTGTAAAAATAAGTTACGTGCCAGACTGTTTCCTGGCCAGGAAAAGTAACATCCTGGAGTCTCCGCTCATTGCCTAGCAACTGGTCCCGGCCAAGAACTAGTTCGGCACATGACCCCCGAAAAAAGGCCAATTGATGTTTTTACATTTCAGGGGAAAAAACAAACTTAAAGGTCCAATCAGGTGATTTACTAATAACATACCCAATACAAATCTAAAGATAATTATTCGTCCATATTTTTTTCATGTATGGTTCTTGGCCTAGTCCCTATGATGGGTTGTTGTCCTTTGAGTATGTGTGTGCAGGCTTGTTGTCATTTGTTAAATGAAATGCGTGACTAAGTTCGCTTGACTGAAAAATAGTTAATGAACGAATTCATCATTGTGTCAACATTGTGCGGGAGCTGATTTTTGTTACTTTGACTCATCACTCATTCTCCTACACACCCGTCTGAATACAGGTGATAATGAAAAGGACTTTTCCAAAATGATGTGTGGAAGCCAAGTGAAGAAGCCACCTTTCTTCTCACTCTCTCTCTAATAACTAGTTTGGAATTCCAATACAGCCAATCACACAGTTAAGTTGTTGTTATTAGCCTGTGCTTACGTTCATGTTGTCAGACGCCTTCGCGATCAATATTGATTTGAGCCACAGTCTCAGTGCAGCAGCACAGGGATTACTGTTTACTTTGGTTAACAGGCAGCATTTATGAGCAACTGTCAAATCATTATTTCATACTCATTCAGTTGTTTGACTTTAGAAAAAAAAAAAAAATGTATGTCAATCAGAACTAAATTGTGCGTTTGGTTATAATGAAACACGATAAAAGTGATCGTGAAGATCAGGAGGGGACAGAACGGAGGTTTAACCTGCTGAGACCACGCACAGTAACCAGTCTGTGATGCCAATATAAAGGGGAGAAAGAAGAAGAGATTTAGCCATGTTTCAGTGTGGACATATTCTTTTAAAAACCTTAGTGTGAATACTGTCTAAATCTTTAAGGAGGAATAAAATCCAAAGAAAATGCAGGAGTTAATAGACAATGGCTGCAGAGTTCCACAGTCTAAAACTGACAGAGAAAGTCTGCAGCCAGACACTTCACAGAAGAAGAAAAAGAAATGCATTCTTACCTGAGAGTAAACATCTCCACGGGAGAGTAGGCTGACACAGTGATAAAAGCAGAGACAGTTTCCCTTTGTCTCATGGGTGTGGCTGGCACCATGACCATAAAGTTATTATCCAGCCTGTGTTCAGCGAGCGGTGGTGGAGTGGGGTTCTGGTAGAGCCTCACACCACCGATCCTCCTCAGCGGTGTGGAGGTATAGGAACCAAACAGCCCTTCCTGGCTTGAGCGGATGAAGTTGTCCTTCCTGGCCTCGTCCGAGTGGCACTCCCCTCCTTCTGTGGACTGCAGCATGTAGTAGAGCTCCACCGGTGTGCCCTCGGACACTTCGAGGTTCCTCTGGCGCCCCGGCACTACGCTGGGTGGGCTGAACCAGCTGGCCAACGGCTCCAGCTCAGCCACACACAGACCCAGCTCCCCCTTCAGCTGGCAAGTGCCACGCACCTCCTGGGTCTCATGGAAAGCAAACATGTGCACGCAGGGCAGCTTGTCAATGGCACTGTAGTCATCCCAGTCCCTGCCTGCGACATAAAACAGCACCTGGACTTTGGGCTTGGCCAAGTGAATCCTAGTGTTCATGATAAAGGTCTGCACCTTCCAGTTGACGGTAAAAACGGAAGAGGCAGGAAATGTCCCCGGGCTCTGTAGGAGGTCTAAAGGGACAGGCTGCTCCAAAGAGAGGGGTCCATAGCTAGCGTTGACTGAGGGCAAACTTCTGGCCTGGTAGATGAAGAAGGGTTCAGTCCGCGACATCAGGCTAGAGTTCCTCATGAAGTCCTGGTTGGCTTCTTTCAGGAAGAACGCCAAGTCAGCGTTGAGCACCTGGTAGTTGACAGGCAGGTATGTGGGGATGGAGGAATATCTCTGCAATCCCTCCAAGACTCGACAGTCAGCTACTAAAAAAGAGAAGAGAAAGAGCTGAGTCAGGGCAAGCTCGCCACAAGATGACTTTTTGTAACCTACTCTGCCAAAAAGCACTTGGTGTATGTCTTTAAGCAAACCTAGGAGCAATAGTGAGTGACAGCCATTTGAAGTGGTGGGTTAACAACTGTTATTGTGTTCCTATTTATAACGGGATGCTACATAATGTTTCCCTGCCATTTACAATCTCTGACTCACTCAAAGCATTATGTGTTGTTGGCAATGGACAATAGGTTGTGAGAATGGTGACGGAAGGTTACTTAAGTGTTTGTGTACTTTATTGTGTTTTAAAAGTATAAAACAGGACAAAGACAAGACTTCCAGACATCTGGAATGGTTGAGTTCTGATGAGTTTTCCCATTGTCTACTCTAGTGCTAGTACTGAATGAGTGCAATTACAACAACAGTTTTTACAACCAGTTAATCGATTAAGTGTATTCACTGGTTCTAGCTTTTGATTTGCTGCTATATCATTGTGAATTCAATATTTTGGGTTTTGGACTGCCACACAAGTGTAATAGTGTAATGTCATCAGTCTCAGCCTTTGTCTGGCTTTGTTACAGTAACAAAAGAAGTTTGCATTGGCTCAGTTCTCACAAGAGTTTCAGTGTTCAAAACTCTTAATGCAAAAAGCTAAACTGACTTGCTAAATTCTCACCTTAAAACACAAAATGCTGAAATGACATGCAAAATTCAAAAACTATTTCGCCTTGTATGAATGTGGGATTTACTGCACTGTAAAGTTGGACTCTTTGATCAAATAGTTCCTGATTGAAATCATAGTTTTGCCAAATGCATTTTATTTAGGATAAGTTCTTGTATGTCTACATGTGTTTATGCAACATTTAACAATTGAAAACTTTTGTGTTGTTTTGCAATAAATATCCTTTTTGGTTCCGGTGCTGTCACCCAGGTATCATATTGGCCATACTATAAAAAACATTTAAAACAATACTCAGCCCTAGTCTGAGTGGACCTCCAGCTCTGCCCAATGTATTCCTCACTTATGTCACCCAACTATCAGGAAATTCTGAATTTATCAGTGTTACATGCTCTGTAAAGGTTCCAACACAAGGAAGAGACACAGTACTGACTCCTTTGTTATAAGCTATGGCCCCACTGGTTGAGGAACAGCATAGCGCACATAAAAAAGGATTTAATCACAATAAGAGTGGGCTTTAACCTTCTTCTCAAGAGCAATCTGCTGTGTGATTACACTCCCTCAGCATAGTCCCATCTTCATGCTAGCTGCCAGAGATTTTCTTTCCTCTGATCACCCATGTAAATCAATGTCCCGACAGTTTACAAATCAGACGGGGATTTGTGATTCACGGTGCCCACGCTGACCTCAGTGCTGCTGTCCCACTGAGGGATACAAGGGTGCAGGCATGCTCCAACCCTCAACCCATGCTGCAGCATCAGTCCTATTTAAAGCATCAGTTAGCTGCTTCTGAGCAAACACATGGATCCAGACCTTGTCTTTACGACAGGGAACACAGACTTCTGAGCAGCAGAGCACCACAGAGCAATTTGTATTTTTCCTGAACAAGCAGGAGCTTTGTGTTGTTTGTTGGCAAGCCATTGTTGTATATGCGGCGTTACGCTGCTGACAAATGAAAAGCTTGATAGTCCATCAAGTATGTCAGGAACAAAGTCATCCTCTGCTCCCTGGGTAGTAATGTTACACTCACTCTCATGTCTGAGCCCTCATGTCTCAAGTGAAATGAGAGCAAAGTGCTCTCTCCACAGGACCGCGCAGCTTACTCTCTGTGTTGAAATGGGATTTATTGTCTTCACAGCTGACATAAGGGATTAAAATGTGCCTATATACACAAGCTGGAAAATATAAGATTGCACATATAGATCATTGCTCCCTCCTTATTAATGAATGCATGTTAAGTTATTGATTTTTGACTGGAAACACCATTGTTATATTTAACTTACAGATTTTACATTGTGCAGGCTATTGTAAGTGTTTGTTAGAAAATAAAACAATCACATTTTAGTGCAAAAAATACTTTATCTACAAGGACCAAAAGATCCATTATTCAGAAAGTGATCCAAACATTACACATAATGAAATTCTAAAAGGTTGGATGCTTTGTTGAATATCTGCAAGGCTGCTCTGATAATATTTGATACCAGCACACTAGAAAAAAGAGAGCCACACCAAAATGAATGAGGCTCTATTACAACATTTACTATTTACAACATATGCAGCACAAAAGCAAGCGGAAGAGCTTCTGAATAAAAAGCTGTGAAAAGAGACCTTGTTCAAGAAAGACAGGGTTACCTATAAAATGACTTACTTAAAGTCTATTTGAAGCAAAGCAATGAGGCACATCTTGTGTACAAACAAAATCTAAAAGCGCAGTCATCTCTTAAAAAAAAAAGTAGCAGCTATTCTAGTGGAAAGGAGGAAATGGAACAGAAAATGGAAAATCCAATACAAATTAGGATCTCGGTATGGCTGCACCAAACTGTTACTGTGACAAGTAGTAGAACACACAGTCCGTATAATAATTAGTTATGGACACACAGAATCAATGATAAACAAGGTTTAAATTGATGTTGATTTGGCTCAGATGTAATTTAAACTGTCTTTAACATTTGTTTAATCCATGCTTTGTTTTTAATTGAGACAGTCAAATGAGCGAGCTTTAATCATGGCTATATGCTGGCAGGCTTTTCAGTGTATTCCAGTGTGTGAGTGCCCCCAAATAGTTGAGAGCCAGTTCACCTAGCATCAGCATAAGCATGCAGACCTTGTTTAGGACCAGTGCCTGAAAACTGACACTGAATTTATAAACTGGAAAATAATCCTATCTCAAGCCAAATAAAGCCTGGAAATCTCCAAACCCAGATCTAACATAATCAGAATCAGCAAGCCTGTGTTATGAATTGGAATTAATAAATCATAAAAAGCTATTTCAAGATGAATCACTCCCTCCTTTGTTCTAGGGAGGAGAAATTGAAAAACACAGTACAAACCTACTTTTCAAACTCCAGTAGTTCTTTGTTTTTCTGTGCAGCAGGGGTATAGCTCAGATATCTGGACCCCCTGAGAGAATGTTGCTCTAGGCAATCCTGTTTAATAAAATCATTCTTTTGGACGCTGTGTGGGCCCTCTCCAGCTGTGGCCCCTACAACTGCCACCAACTTTCGACCCACGAGCAATTTCACTGCTTTGCAACAGAAAACGGGCATGATGCAACTAGATATTTGACTGACACTGTCACAACTTTTCAGGTAGATCTAGTGGCTCATACCAGTGTCCCATATTACAAGACCCAAAGAATTTACTCTGGTTAGAGATCTTTAGGCCAGTTTTCACTTCACACTGGATACAGTATGTGGACTATACATTATATTAGCAGTAATAGCACTAAAGTGCTCAGCAGAATTATCTGTGTTAAAGG
This sequence comes from Maccullochella peelii, assembly GCA_002120245.1. Classification (NCBI taxonomy): domain Eukaryota; kingdom Metazoa; phylum Chordata; class Actinopteri; order Centrarchiformes; family Percichthyidae; genus Maccullochella; species Maccullochella peelii. Next base: position 24,551 of record LKNJ01000732.1, read on the forward strand.
AATATTTGGACATTTTGGGAAACATGTTTAAGGCAAATAAGCTCTTAGCCAAGAGTTGGATGAGAAGATTGATGCCACATTCATGTCTGTCAATTGTCTAGCAACAATAGAGATGTATTAGCAGTAACTGCAGTTGTACTGTAGTAGTTTTAATTAGAAATGTTAAAAGTTGCTTATCATATTTCTTCAAAGGGGGAGGGAAAGATGAGGGATACACATAACTTCCAACAGGCAGAGAAATGCAAAGACTAAAGAAAAATAATGATAATTCAACTGAGAAAAATGTCTATTTCAGCATACACTTCATGATCCGCATCATGTATAATTAAATGTCCCTATTGTGTGGCATTAAATTGTAAAAGGATAGAAATCATTATGCTGAGCCAGATAAATTCAAATGTTTGAATCTCGTTCTTCATTTCCAATTTTTAATAAAAAGGGATTTTCCCTTTTCTATATGGAAACGCTGTTGAGGCTGTTTTCCTCATGGAACAGCTGTCAGGTCCTCTTTCTGATGAGACCTCTGTGATTGCAGCATCCATTGAATACAGAGGATGGTTGCTTAAATGTTATTGGTGAATATACATTATGAAAGCACTGTGTTTCTGCACATAAGTTGTAGTCATTTTTAGACAGGCTAGGTGCGTAGCTCTGTGGATGGCAATGTTGGTCAGTCCAGCACTTTGGCCCAGACTGAAATATCTCAACAACTATTGAATGGATTATCATGAAATTCTGTGCAGACATTCATGGGCCCCAGATACAGTGGCCCTGAAGGTCTCTGTGCTTTCGTTCTAACTACCGGTTTTTCAGGCTTCTTTGTAGCTGGATATAATTTGTAGCGCCTTAAAATATGAATGAAGATAGTGATAGTGAGTTACTTGCTACAGTTGCATTTCTAGTATGCGAAACAGCGAAAACATAAAAAAACAAGCAGGTCGAGATGACCAGCTGACTTTGCTATGAGCTGATTGGCTGTTGAAACAGGTGACGTGCCATATGTTCTAAAACCAGCCACTGGCGACTTGACAGCTGCACCTTGTGTTTAGTGCTAATTAACAAACGTTAGCATGCTAACACGTTAAACTATAATGGTGATGTATCTGCTAAACATCAGCATGGCTGTAGTTTCTGTCTTGTTTAGATAGGATTTCACCTTTCACTTGAGGATGTAGGATAGCTACAGTAGCCTAAAACAAGATGTATTTTGATGATGAATTCACCCTGGGAATGATCACGCACAGACTTAAGTTCTGGCCATAACACAGCTTAGTGGAAGACAATGTTAAAGTCTCATAGAAGAAATGGATTTGCAATGTCTGTCAGCACTCGTCTATTCTCATGTAATAGCCTTACAAAAGTTTCATTTCCAGTTAGTTTGCTTGTCACTTAAAATATCTGATGCCACTTTTGCACACACAGTCAATTTAAGCTATCCAGGTTACCAGTCAGAAGTTTTTCTCTCAGGCATGGCTGTGCAGAGGTGTGCAGAGGAGAAAGGCAGGTCCCAGATGAGTGCTAACTAGCCAAGCAGCAACCCTCCTATACCCAGCCTCATACAGGCTCACTCATCCACCACTGGGGCTCCACGCTAGGATATGTAGAGCTGGAATAGGACTGGCGGAGCGAAGAGCAGCCTTCAGACTCGCAGAGGCTGAGTAAATGAACAGCCACAATAAAGGACACCAGGGAAGGAGAGGCCACGTTCCTGCTGCCCACTCCTGGCTGTAATAATATGGGTGGACACAGAAGTGAATAGCTGCCTGGGAGGCTGGCTGGTTGGTTGCCTGTCTTTCTGCTTCATCACACACGTCAAGACAGACAAGAAATAAGGAACAAGGACAGAAAGCTCAATAAGAAGTTGCAAAAGTAGATGTGTGCAACAATGAACACAGTATGAGAGAAGAGGTGAATGTTACCTGGATTCTCTTCAGAGATTTAGTTTTCAATAATCTCTTACACGAGGATCACATACAAAAAGGTGGTTTTCCGACATTGGTAGTCTAAATGTGGTTTTCTAAGAACAGAGAACGGCAAATCATGTTGCAAAGCTGACAAAGAAACACTCTTTGTCAAGGTTTACAATTACACTCCCTTTGACCCTCATCCTGACCCTAAATCATTCAGAGTTTTGCCATGAATGCCAAACAGGAATGTCTTAAACATGAGGGATGAGAGAAAGCTCTCTAGTCCCATTGAATTACCCACATCATATTTCTCACCATGTTCAATTAATACGGGCTATTGAATTTGTTACCATGCGTCAAGAATAATAATTACAATATTTCCTTCAAGGATCATTTGCGAATGATTTATGCTTTTGAGCCACCAAGAAATTCAAGACAGAGCGACTGGAAGAAAAATCAATACATGACACAGTATGATATTACTTCATGCCAGCCTCCATAGAAAAGAAATCATTCAGGCAGATAAAGGTCTGTGGAGTCCTCCTAGCTGATAAGTGAGAGTCATGGAGGAGGGAGGAAGGGCCACAATACAAAGTTTGGAAATCTTCAAAGGGAACATGCTACACACGTGACTATTTATCTTTGAGATGAATTCAATGCACAATAATTGTTGTTGATTCAGGGTCAGTTTAAATTAGTGTTTAATGTGTGTGTGTGCTGGCAGGCTATTGGGGGACCTTCTGGGGATGTTTGTTGCCTTGCCTCTAATGGATGGCCACATTTAAGACGCTAAGAGCTAATAAAGAGTAATGGGCCTGTGGCTTCACTGGGGAGGAGGAAGAGCTATTTTGAGTTCATGAGAGAAAGCATCATCTCAGGGATTAAAGAGTATCGACCGACGAAGAGTAAACACTGCAATGCTGTGCCACTGGCCTATTTCTATTTGGTAAAGCTGTGGATGGAAAAGATGAACCCAACTAGGTGCCGCTGATAGTGGCTGGGAGGGTCAGTGGGGATGTCATTAAGGGATGCTGAGAAGGGCCTCCAGGTGCTGCGAGGAGGCCTGATATATCTGGAACAGTGTTATCACAGCAGGAGACTGCAGACTGAGTGGCAAGAACCCTGGGCATCCTGCGGGCAGAGAACAACACTGCCTTTGTGCCATCCAGTGCACATGGCTGGAGGGGAAAGGGGCTAAGAGCTTTTGGCTTGGATTCGGAGGATGAGACAAGCACATATCTGTGTGCCAATCAGTATTCCCGTGGCCCCTCCGGACTTCTCTAAAACATAAACTGGGCTCCTTAATGAATCTCTTCCCCTCACACTGGCCTACGATATCGTAAATCAGGCTAAATACAGAGGCATTCGTCGGGGTAGAGTCAGTCGTCCTCTTTGTGAGTGCAGAGGGACATTTAATGGTGAGGGAGCTCTGTTAGGACAGAGGAACAAGTGGACACAAATCCAACCAGGACTTATTGGCCACCTACTGATGACAGCTCAGTTAGATTAGAAATTATACAATTACACAGCAAATAGGATTATGATTAGGGGAGGATTACATGCCTATTGATAACAATCAATATATCACTGAAAAATAGAAATTCAGATCTGTTACTGTAATTTGCTTTTCTATGTTCTTCAACTCTATCATAGCCCCCCTCTTTAAGTGTGATCATCACCAAGAAATCATGTTAACACTGCACCAAATCAGGGAACCAAAGACAATCTAATTGAGAGAATATTCAACACAAGCAAAGCAGATTGATTATGGATGCTGACGCCTGTCTGTGATTTTGAAAATGAAGTACTGTGCCTCTCTGATGAGTGTGAGGAATAAGTGGCAGCCTCTGATAATGAAAGTGGGTGTTAATCAAGCCATAATATGTTTTTCTCTTCCTATAAATAAAAACTTTTACAAACCCAGTCACTATCACTTCAGACTTCAACTATGGTCAGCTCAAAAAAACTCACAATTAACTGTTGTTACTTAGAATTTGTTGAAGCCAAAATCGTGAGGCTTTAGAGGGTTTGCTGAAGAACCTGGGGATGATAGCCGTAAAATCCGTAAAAGTTAATTAAATCAGTTTATATAGTCAGTACAGAGGGAAGATTTTTCTCCAAATCCCTTTATTTATAGCAAGGTGTGAAAAACAGAGCTAGTAAATGAAAGAGTTCCAGCACAGTGTCTCTGCATGCTTAAGTGCCTCCTTATCCAACCCTGCTCCCTCAACCAAATCTACTGGTAAACCTCTCCCCAAGGTCACCCACGTATAGGATGATAAATTCTGCCTGGAGCTCCCTGACAAGACTGAATCCCTATAAAAGCAGCCACACTGCGAGTCTTGGCAACACAGTGTTTATGAATCTAGAGAAGACTTTTCTCTGAGTTCTTTTGCAAGCTTTCACTTCTATGTTCTCCTGCACTAGACCTTAGGATCATTGCTAATTAACAGACAATAATTATACTGATAATTGACCTTGATTGGATAATACCTTGCAGTAGGTCTACTATTAGAGTATAAATGCTTAATATGGATGTTTGCATTTGAAACTGAAACTATTCATTTAGATCAAAGGCTCCATCATCTGAGATTTGACAGCTGGTAGCCAAACAACATAAACTGTGTCCCACTATTACAGTACATTCTAATTATGAGTTGTGAGTATTTAGTGTGTTCACACTGAAAAAGTTACAACATTATGCCTACTGTGTGTTTTTATAAAATCAAACCTGAAATACAAACAGTAACCAAATTTGGACATAATAATGTGAGTTTGGTAGCTTCATACATTATAAAGGTCGCTGGCAAAAATGCCCTATCAAATTAGCTTGAAACAAGCAACATTTTGCTGCCGGTTCAGTAGATGATCTTCACTTGATAAGATTTCTTAAAATAAGATCAAATTAATTAAAATAAGATTAGTGTTATTCTTGTTTCTAGATAACAAAACTTCACACAGGCAATACCCGTCACCATGTCAACTGTCTATTGGTGCTGTGGTTCTAACCATGGCAATGTCGGTCAGTGGGTCCAACACATCAACTATTGGATTGCCATGAAATTTTGTACAGACATGCACGATCCCCAGATGATGTCTCTGAATGTCTTTGGTGAGCCCCTGGCTTTTCCTCTAGTGCCATGACGTTGACCTTTTTGGTTTTGAGTGAAATGTTTTGCCAACTATAGGATGGATTGCCATCAAATTTGGCACAGACATTCATGGCCCCCAGAAGATGAATCTCAATTATTTTGGTGACCCTCTGACCTTTCCTCTAGCGCTACCAGCAAATCAAATTTTTCACTTATCCATTGAAATATCTCAACATCTACTGGATGGATTGGGGTGAAATTTGGTACAGACATCCATGATCCCCAGAGGATGACTCTCAATGACTTTGTTGATCCTCTGACTTTTTATCTAGCGCCATCATCAGGTCAAAATTTTAATTTTGTCCTATACTTTGGCGCAAATACCTGCAAAAACAATGAGATTCCTACCAGCGCTCATTATACTTTGTGTTTAGTAACAAATGTTAGCATGTTAAGCATGATAACATGCTGACATCAGCATTTAGCTCAAAGCACCTCTGTACCTACATCCTCATTGTTTTAGGACAGTAGGGACTACAATAATAGCAATGGTTGATGTTGCACTCTGCACAGATGGCATCTGACTCCCTGTTCTTGTCTTTTCACATGTGAAAACAGGTCAAGGTCCCTCCTTTTTTGCTTTAGTTCACATTCTGCACTAAACTGTACCAAGGGACAAAAGAAAAAAAAAACATAGATAGATACACTAAAAAAACAGTAAAGATTTCTTTTGTCTCTAAATCTAGGGACTTTAAAGTATAAACTACACACATGCACACATCAAGATCTTCATCCTCTTAGTAACATGTTATGTTTGGGGTGTTTGATTTTCCAGTGGGTTGTGTGTACATCAATGCATACGGCAAGGTCAGTGCAATCACTAGTAAAATATATTTTGAATTATTGAATCCTTGAAAATATACAAATATGATGTTCTCTTCCCTCTAAAGAAATGTCCATTCACCCCACACTGCCTCATTCCCTTCTGAATAGAGCTTTTATTGCGGCTCAAGATGGACTGGCTTTAAATCTTCAGTTTAACCTAAAACCTGTCAGAGTGGGACCTAACTCCATGAACAAGAAGATCTATCTTGGGCCAGGGAAAGAAAGCTATTAAAGCAAGGGGAGAGAAATGTTTCTGTTTCAGACTAGATCAGGGGGAAAGCAGTGTGCTTTCACACCACTGACAAAATCTTTTAGTTTTAAAGAAATATTTCCAACTAGCAATGTGGCGGGGCACATTTTGTTTTCAAAGCCTTCCTGTCTAGCTGCCAAGCTGAACTTTATTTCAGTGATCGACAGCAACTCACTCTACACTCCAGCAAACCAGTCTGTAGGAATCCTAGAAGACTAGACGATTCGTCTTGAGCCAGCTATACAGACGTGTGATTTCTAATGTGTTGAAAAAATAGGTAAGGAAACAGAAGCTAATTACAATTTTAGTTCTACAAACATGTCTTGGACGCAGAGCTGCTCTGCAGGCTTAAAAAAAAAACCCTCACTGTTTGAGTTAATCCTCAATAGGCCAAGCTAAAGCACCACGTTTTTTCCTGGCTAACTAATGTTAGACTGAAGCCCTGTGAAAAGCAGAGAATGGAGGAGGCAGCCAATATTTTGAAGCCTTATGCTCTTGCTGTGAAACAGGAAAGGAAAAGTAAGGTAGGCTTGGCACATTTAATTAACCCTGTTAGCCATTACACTTAGCTTACCTGTGAAGTTCATCATCACCTGAAAACTTTGTTAAGAAAAGCTTGTTTCACTAAGTAGTAGAGTACAGTACTGCAACATTTCTTTCTTTCACTTGTATTTGGTTTTAAAAAAGGGAGTACCTTACTGTGATATGAATGTAATTAATACAAAAATGTTCAAATGTAAAAATGACTGAGAGAAACTAAAGACTTGTACCAAGTCAGCCTCCCTCCAAAATATATACCCTTCATGCAGTCATGCACACATACCTTCAAGTTAATAGTAGTTTTGAAAACTTTTCTCTATTAAAGTTCTCTCATCACAACAGTACTCATGTGGGTGAGTGTGTTATCATCTATTCCTTATCAACTTTATACTGCTCCAGAGGACTTGCGCAGCCTCTATAGGACAGCTGAGGTTATAGGACTTACAGGTGTAATATATTACAAGATGTATAACTTTGACACATCTGCTTCCCTTCATAAATTATGTGATGCACTGAAAAATGTGCCATAAAAACATCATCATGTTAACAGTGGTGCCAAAACTCTGTATGCCTACCGTGCACAAGAGAAGACAGCGACATCTTATTAAAAGCAATACTAAAAGAGCTGATATTTGAGAAGTAGAAGATCCAGCAACATGAGCTCAACCTCCAAAGAACATTTTCTTATTACACAGCCTAGCAGTACTGTACTTTGGTTTCTATTCTCCAGAGCAAAGAATTCAGCATTTCAGTTCAGGGCTCACTGCCTTATTCATAAACAAACCAAGCATGAAATCACATGGACTGACAGGTAACTCGCTCATTGGATGATTCTGATGACTTGTCATCCTTTGTCAGTAGCGCTACATACTGCAAAACCTGTGAGGGAAAAACAAAACAAACCTCATTCAGATGACTGACAGCTCGTCATTCTACACTTTACTGTGCCAGAAGGCTTGATTTGTTTTCTCTGGTGGTCTGAACCGCAGTGAGCTAATGAAGAAATAGTTGGATAGAGTTGGAGCTGTAGTCAAGAGTGCAGCTCGGGTGAATTTGTCTGGATTAGCTTTCAAAGAAATGTCACATATCCATATCCAATATCAGTAAATTCTGTCATTGGTCCATGTTGCTGGGATCACACCACAGTTTGACTGAAAAACAGTCAAGCCCTGCCTTTGTTGGTGGTTTTAATCACCAGGGTTCAAATTAGCAGCATTTAGAGCAGGTTAAATTAACCTGATTAAATAGACAACAGCCCCAGAGCAGGTTAGGATAGGCTTGTTTTTGTAGCTTTTATTCAGTCATTTGAATCAGCGTTTAAGTAGATAAAAGGGGACATGTAGGGGAACCTCTAACCAGAGTGTGTAAACATACCATTAATATGATTAAACCCTGTTTCAACACTGAGTTCCTGGTTCTTACTGTATCGTCGCTGCCCAGTTGTTACAGCATAGCGTTATTTCTTACAACATGAAGAGATATACCAAAAATAATTCACGTTCACTTCCTAGTTCCCTCTGTGAAATTGTGTGGGACTCCAGATCCCTTATCAAATAATTGATAGAATTCTTCTATATCCTGTGTTTTCCGGTTTTATGTACTTTGTTTGAGAGGATCTGTACTTTTTTTGTTTCTTAGTGTTTGTCTCAGAGGTGAGCTCATGTTTACTGTGCCATATCCCAGGAACAGAGAGTGATTCTTCACTTCTCATCTGTCTTCATTCACAGGAGGCTGCCGTCTCAGAGATCAACCCACCTCTCTATGCTGGTCAGCTCACAATATATTTCCAGACATATTTCTCATTCGGACAAAAGTTGCCTTGTCGACATGCAGGTCACATCCTGAATATTTCTTTGGATGAACCACCCTGGCTTCCATCTCTGAAAAGGCCAGATAAGTACCACACCTGACATGCTTAGTTGTTTTATAGGTCCTTTATCCTTATCATGCTGTCCTTTTTCTCACTGCGTTCCCTGTCCTTTGGCATGGATATTGTTGAAGCGGTCATGCTTACTTCAAGAATGCAGGTTAGCAGTGTTTGTGTGATCAAATTCACATCCTCTGTCAAAGCACTATACGCTTGTGTTAGTTCCAGACAGGCTATAAAAAATACAACCCTGCAGAGAAATGCCATGACTGATTTTGGAAAGTATAACTGGCAAAAAGTTTGCAGATTCTTCACTCTTCTGGGCTAAATTAGCCATCCTACATATGGCATGTGCAATTAAGGATTGAGCGCAGATTACATCACTCTTAATTTCAGTGGTTGCCCAGAACAGTCCCAGAACATCTAATTACAGGCATTCACACAACAATCTTCAAGTTTCTTAGAGAATGCACAAAAAGAGCATGGAAAAAGGCAGCAATAGTAATATAGCCCAGCAGAGCAAAGAACCACTTGCCCACTGCTTGTTTGCACTTATCTCAGGCCTATACAATTGAATAGTTAGCATGTCCTCTGAGCAAATCATATCAAGGCTTCCTTCATACTTCTGTGCATCACTCTGCCAAATCGATTAAAAACATTCAAATCAAATCTTAAAATTGTCTTCAAGACGTGGTATTTAAAGGATACAAACTGCCATATGACTTCTACGCTGACAAAATGCATGTATCATGCTGAAATGCAAATGCTGCTGGGCTTTTGATGGATGCAAAGACAACCACCACATTAGTTTCCCTCCACTGCCTGCCAATAAAGTTCAGAGTCAGTTCTAAGATTTTACTTCAACACAGTCAGTCATCTGCCTTTCTGAACTTTTAACCAATTACATCCCAGAATGCACCCTTAGATACTATATGATTACTTTTTTACCACTTTATTCCCTGAGTTCTCTTTCATTATTTTCTCATTTTGTATTGTATTGCAGTGTTTTTTATAAACATTTTGTAACCTCTTTTAGAAAAATGCTAAATAACAGGACTATGAATCTAAAGCCATGCTAGCGGCTCTGTGAGGCTGTACATTGGCACAGCGTGGCTTTGAGCTAATTGCTATATGTTAATATGCTCATAATGACAATGCCAACATGCTGATGTTAACAGGTATGACGTTTACCATGTTAGTTTAGCATGTTTGCATGTTAACGTTTGCTAATTGGCACTAAACACAAAGTTCAGCTGAGGCTTATGGGAATGTCAGGTTAGTTTTGCAGGTATTTGGTCATGAAGCGAAGTACTGGACAAATTAAAATTTTGAGCTGATAATGGCACTAAATGAAAACTGAGTGCAATTCATCCTGAGGGGACCATGAGTTTCTGTACCTAATTTTATGGTAATCCATCCAATAGTAGACAATAGATAGACATTTCACTCACACTAACCCCATCCTCTGGTTGTCACAATGAGTGTCTGTATAAAATTTGTGCCAATTCATTGAGTCGGTGTTGAGATATTTCACTGAATAAGTTAAACGTTTGATCTGGTGGCGCTAGATGAAAAGTCAGAGAATCACCATGTCATTAGGATTCATCCTCTGGGGAACATGAATGTATGTGCAACATTCGATGGGATATTTCAAACAGGGCCAGGGAGGTGGACTGACTAAGAAACCGACCCACTGACATTGTCATCCATAAAACCATGCTACTAGCATGGCTAATAAAAATTATTATGATATAACTAATCCAAATTTTAATTCTGAGAAGGTGTGCAAAACAGCATTTAGTGTTGCATTAACATCCTTATACGATTTTATTCCCAATTTGAATTAAACTGTAATATTTTTAGGCTAACCCTTCATTATCATTGGGGTCATTCTGTCTCAGCTTGGTGTGGCTCCTTCCAATTTGTGTGAAATTGAGGGGCCTCGGGGTTAAGAGGAGAATCTGCAGGAGCAGATAGTGGTTCAGAACAAGCTGTGGCAGGATGTGCTAACTGCCAGTGCTGCCCCTCCTGGCCTGGGCGACACCACTGAGCACCACAGGGCCAATGACTCACTAATGCCACACTGTCTGTGTTGTGACTGGACAAATCTAATCCTCCCTCGTCATCAGCTAACTGTCCCCTAGCATGAGACAAACAAAGCAGCATGAACACTTGAGGCTGCCAAAAGCTGAGGACTACAGGCTACTGGACAGCAAGGGCAAAATGACAGCGTGAAAACATGTCTTTGCTACACATGTAGTTTAAGATCAGGATAAATCAATATCAGGACAATGCTTTTTAGATCCAGAAAGTTAAAGAGGACTTTTGTACTCTTTGTCTATGAATACAGTCCCGCTGACTCAGTGAGTTTACTCAACGGAGTTCATTAAGTTAAAGCCACTCCTGCCAGACTAACTTGTACACTGATTGTACTCTGAGGTGGCCATTACTTTCACACTGATTAGGAACTGGTAATTGTGTCAAGACTGTTTGGGGATGCACACATACACTGGCATTCCAATTACACCAAGTACCATCTAGCCAATGGTCAAAGTGTACTTCAGGTCATTTACATTTAACGGAGTTGTAGTGAATGAACAAATTATTATTCCGTAGCTGTATTTCTTTTGAGTACCGGCTTTAAAATCAAAGCAGCAAAGAAACATTACATCCTGTAATTAGTATCATGTTTGAAAGTGATTTTAACTCTCTTTCATCCCAGTTTGTCTACTTTGAATGCATGCTCTGTATGTTCCAAACTGTTTTCTAACTGACAGAGACAAAAAAATGTTGAAATGTCTACAGTATGCATAACGAAATACTACATATAGTCATGATTTAGATTATATGTACTTTGCAGCCCGTCTCTGGATACATTGATATTCGTTTTCTTTTTACATAAACACACAACATAAGTAAACATTGTGAATAAGGTTCCCTTAAATTTGTTTATTAAAGTTGGAGTAGGTAGTATTTTTTTGGCGTCATTGGGCAAAAATTCCATAAAACCCTTTCAACATATTGTAATTCAAGTGGACTGAGAGAAAACTAGACTTCTGCACCTCCTCTTGGCTCTGTTTTCAGGATTTTGAAAATCTAGCCCGTGACAGATGCGCGTGCACGGCCCTTCAGATGGTGAAAGCCTGATTCAGTGGCGGAAAATCCTGCAACTTGTGATAAATTTCCAACACCTCCTTTGCCTACATCGGCGTACAGTACAAAACAACATGTCCCGTCTCCACATGGAGCTTCAGGCTCATTATGTTCGATGCCATGGCGCTTGTACTGACGAATGGCAAAGAGGCATGATGACAAACTGTGGGGAATAACTTTTGAGGGGGGACAGTGGTGTGTGTGATGTACTAGCCTCTCATCCCGCTGTTGGAAGGCGTTGCAGTTGCCTCTGAAGCCTGGGACGCTCTGCCCTGGGGACGCGAAGCGCTGGAGGGGCGTCTTTGAGAAGACAAGACGCGGCGAAAGGGACCGGGGTCTCTGTGAGGCTCACACTGTGGAGAGCGAGCCCTACGGGGCATGAGGTTTTGCAGGGCAACTGAGTCCTTCTGCTGCCATTCGAACTTGTGGGTTGGTTTGGTGTGAGGGGCTTAGCGGAGTGATACGAGGCAGCAGAGAGAGAGGCGGAAGGTTTTGCATAGGTTGCACAGATTTTGCCTACTGCAGCTTTAAAGCTGCACAAATGAATATTTTTATCAATGGATAATGAAAGAGGTCACTCTTTTAGCATCTTTTAGCTCACTGTTTTGGTTTTACATCCCACAGCTTTACTGTTTAGTGAGGCATTTAGCAGTAGGTTTGCCATATTAACTTTATGGGGTGATAATATGTCAGTTTTGTGTTGACAGCGTGTTGCACTGCCCCCAAGTGCCCCCAATCAATTAATGCAAATTTAAAGAATTATGACCAAGATATGTACTGAGTGGGAAATTTTACAGCTGAAAAACAAACTTGTCAGTGCTCTTTGGTGGACGAACCCTGTAACTGAGACATCTGTATTTTTATTTTCATTATATTATTTATTGACCAATACCAATAAATGTAAATTAATATCAGTCAGTATGTAAGCCCAGACAATTTTTAGTTGATTTGAAGTTATTTGCTTAGATGGCAGCTGATATTGTACCATATTTTTATTACCACTGTGACAGTGCTTTGTTGCTCTATGTATGTGTATTTCTGATACTTTGTTCCAGTAAAGCAATATTATCACTAAAATATTAATAAATACTAATAAAGCAACTGTAAGCCACTACTGTTGATAGTGAAAACAAGAGAGATATGCATATGCATGTGTCTGATCATTCAAATAGAATAGAGATGTCATTGTTTTGAACAGAAACAAAACAAAGTCAAAGTCTGCCACCACAGAGCTGAAATTTTAATGTCACATTGTAAAGCCCAGAGCTGCTTCACTGACAATAAATATGTTGATTTCATACAGTGATTTCTTTTTAGATCCAAAAGAGTTTTATATTAGGCTAATGCTCTATGTTTCAAATTATAAAATGTGCTGTGTCAGAGTCACCTTTTCATCTTCAATAATTCATTCTTAATGCTGCTGTACATTGGTTTGCTGTCACAGATGAGCGGGCACAACAAACTCTTCAGTCTTGTTCCAGCTAAAGCAGACAATGGTGATTATTCACAAACAGTATGGACTGCTCGAGGGATAAAACTAATATGTTTAAAAATTAAAATTCAATGGTAGTTTTAAGGCTGATATTCAGCATTCTACTGCACGAGCACACCACTCTGAATCACAAAGAGGCGCACGACTCCCATTTTAACATAATCTCGACAATCAATCAGCCACACCACAAAGAAGTCAATGGGCCTTGACAATATGTACCTGTCAGATCATTGCCTCTAATGCATAAAGCTCTGATGCCTCTGATAGACAGCGACAGCTCCGCACACAACCAAGCGCTCCACTCTCTCAGATGTAGTGACAGCCCTTTGTCCAGACACCTGCCTGTGATTACTCAAATCAAAAATGCATAACCGATTGGAGTTATGGATTCATCTCCGCTGACAGGAAGAAAGCAAGACCCGGCTAAAGAAAAAGCATATAATAAGTTATGCTACAACTGGCTGGAAAAACAAAAAATATATATACCTGTGATACAAAATAATTCTCTACAGACTGTGTGATTTTACTATGTTGATTTTTACATGTTTGGTTCAGGTTTAGCACAAATGTTGGAGTCATTTTTTTCTCCCATTCACATCTGCGCTTGCAGAGAAGACCCAAAGTACAAGGAAATAAAGTTCTTGAGTGTATTGTTTAAGCCTTAATGCAGGATATATTACATAACTATCTAATATTGTGGGATGCTGCCTTCGCAGTTTTTGTTTCCACAGAAAGCTCCAGGGCTAATGACATTTTATTAATGTATTGAAGTAATAAAAACATAATCCACTTCTTAGTCTGGTGGGGTTTTGTTTGGAATATCCCATGATTCAATAGCTTTCACATTACAATAAACAGTGCAAATCTTTTCTCCCTCCTCCTTCATGCAGATTAAAAATGTTCAGCTGTTGTAAAAAGCAGCAAAAAAATTTACAGTAAAGAAAAAGGTTACGATATAAAGGCATTAACTGTATAAAGTTTTTTTTTAGGGGACATTATCTGCAGGAAATAAAGCATCATGTCTGAGCAGTGTATATGGGAGAACTTGCGAAAGGGAGGTTTTTTTGCAGCCTTAAAATCACAAGTTGGCTGAAATTGTTCGGTATAGTTACACAAACAGAAGAAAACGTCAAGGCATATGTTGAAGACCTGAAACCATCACTGATGAACTGCAAGGTTTTATTGTCAGTTCTTGTGTTACAGAAATATTACATCATTTGGTATTAAGTATGCACTTGAACCTGCGCTAATCTGACCACAGGAGGTGGTCCTGTCAACCAGGGAACTGCCGCTGTGGCTTTTTGAATTTCAGAAGCTGTCGAGTATTGGGGGAACAGAATTCAAATTTTCAACATAAAGTAAAAGAAAATGAAGTAAAAGTAAAAGAAGTCTCTTAATTCTTAGGAACCTTTAATGTGAACTGTTTAGTGACTTCTTAGGAAGAGTTTTAGCCATGCTAGCAGTAGGGCTCTAGGGATAACTATGGTGCTTTGGCCCAGGCACAAATTTTGTACAGACATAGCGCCCAGAGGATGAATCCTAATGACAGACCTGATCCCTCGGAGTGAAATGTCCTGACAACTATTTGGATTGCCATAAAATTAAGTAGACATTCATGGTCTCCAGAGGATGAATCCTGTGACTTTTGTGATCCCCTGATTTTTCATCTACTCCAACAGTGAGGATGACATTTGTCATTAGTTTTGAGTGAAATGTTTTAACAACAATTGAATGGATTGACATTTACTTGGCTACACACATTTGCGGTGCCCAGACAATGAATTGCAACAATTTTGGTGGTCCCATGAATTTTCATATAGCGCCATCATTTGGTCAAAATATTAATTTGTCCGATACTTTGGTTTATGACCGAATACCTACAAAACAATGACATTCCCATCAGCCTCGGCTGTACTTTGTGCTAATTGGTGTTAGCATGCTAACATGCTAAACTTAGATGGTGAACACGACAACCATAACCTGCTAAACATCAGCATGTTAGCATTGTCATTGTGAGCGTGTTAACATGCTATAACATCAGCTCAAAGTGCTACAGGCCTAAATACAGTCTCACGGAGCATGGCTGTAGACTCTTTGTCTTGCTCTAATTTTATTCTACCAAACGAGACATGTTTTTAGCTATTCTAAATTGAAATTGCCAATGCAACCTGAGTTCATGATTAACAATGAATTAATTTATTTATGTTAAAGTATAAGTTTGAAACAGTGTGCAGTCTGACGCGAGCTGCTGGTCTCTGGTGTTTTCCCTCTGTTGCACCACACCTAGTTGACGCAGCATGACTGGAGCACACAGTCTGGCTGTGAACTCCCCGACAGATTTACGAGGAGGAAGTCCTCTGTTCAGACACAACTGTCCACTGATGAGAGAACGGACAAACACTGCATCAGCATGTTGGCCAATTATTACAATGACCCCCACCCCCCTCCTCCTCCTCCTCACATTCACAACCCCTCCCTTTCAAGCTTTTACATAGATTTCCTCCATCACCTTCCTAATCATGAAATTTGATTAAATTGAATGTGAGATCACGGGAGTTGTAAAAAGCCAATTAACACAGGGTAGATGTGCTTTGTGGAAATATTATAGCACATTACACTGATGATATATGAACTTATGGGGGCAAAACCCCTCTTTTGACTCAGTGATTGGAAAGCTACAATGTATGCCTCCCACACACACTTTAAGCATAATGAGCATGAAAAAGCAGGGATTTAGAAGAGAGTCCACCTACTCAGTGTGTTTCATAAAATGGTCATTAAACAAACATGCACAGTTTGACATACAAACATATTGCGTAAACCATTTGTGATGGTTGATAATTACACAGGAGATTAGTTCAAACCCTAGCTTACGTCGTGCTGCTATTGTGATTCTCTTTTCCTTTCTCCTTCCATGAAGAGAAACTACGGAAAACACCCGAGCCACGCCAAACTGGATTTGAGAGAAGGGAAAAATTGGCATCTTTTTATCAGTGTCCTCCGTCCCAAATCTCAGAAGTGTGCCGCAGTGTACTCAAAGCGCAGCTGTAAGATAGCCTTGATAAAAATACCACCAAGCCAGGGATTTCTTCTGTTCTTTTCATGTTCTCTGATCCGTAAATAAACACCATATCCGAGTTAACACCAAGAAGCCAGCAAGATGGCATTACAGGTCTTTATCCAATGCAAGCTCACTTAAGACAGAGGCTCATTTAAATCTTTACGACCATATGATTCTGATACAAGTATAATTGATGATCTGTCAAAGGTTTGAAACTGAATTTCAGGATTAGTAGTTCTCAATGAGATTTCCTGGGTTTGATTAAAAATCTTCCAGTGCAATAAAACGCTTAAGTCAGAATGAAAATATCTACTGGAATGCTGATGACCTCTTGGTTGACTGCTGATTGTCTTTAATTCTACAAAAAACATGCAGCTGCTTAATTTCAATTTGACATTATAAAACCTATACCAAAGAGACACAGACACATGATGCAAAGGATGCAAACAAACACATTCTACACCCATTTTAAGTAGCACAGCATGAAGACAAACATGATCAACCTATCCTCTCTCAGCTGGAAGTTAACATGTTTTTGCACGGTTGAGATTTTAAACTGAACTCACAGTTAATCTCATACAGACAACCGAATACACCTGTCTTTTAGTCCATTGATTTCAGTCATATTTTCTTTAAAAAACACGCCATTTTCTGTGCATCCAGTATGTCACCCCTCTCATTCCTTGGTCCTTGCTTTCTCAAGGACATGACTTGCAAGGCTTAAAGGGCTGCCAGGGGCAAAAGAAGAGGAGCTGGATGTGTGCCACGGCACTGGGGCGCAGGTCCACAGCAGTGGATCTTTCTGAAGACAATTACAGATAAACACTCACCGCTGAGAAAAAGCCAAAGAATCTCTGTGGGGTAAATAATAAATGTTGGTGTTCCAAAAGCTGAATCCCTTGACGGGGATATAGAGGCATGAGGACAGACACATAGCGGAGACAAGAGACAGCATGGGCTGTGTGCTTAGTACTTAAAGATGAAGACTGAAGGCTATCCTTGCTTGATCCCCTTTTGGATCTTGTTAAGCTCAAGGATAAGACGAAGGGAGGGAAGATTGGATATTCGAGGTGTCTCACTGGAGCACACCTAGCGGCTTCAATTAACAGAGAGGACAGCCTTTTTTTAAATATAAGGAATAAGGCCAGTTCTCCAAAAACAGAAAAAGACCTTTAGTCTTTATCTTCACTTTATCACAATGACATTTTATTCAACAGATTTTTCGGCAATACTTTAGGTCTAGTAACTCTCTGCACTGAGAATATTTCTGCTTTTCCAAACAAAGGAAGTCACGCCAGAATACCAGAAGATTTCCCTCCCTAATTAAGGCTTCATTATGCTGTGAAGGCATTTTTCTAGCATGGATTTGATCCTCTCATTTCCTGGAGTGTGTTATCAATTTTCATCACTATTCCCAGTGAGAATCTGTGTCCTGCAGCTTTTTGACACACAATGCTCAATTAGTATCATACTGTGTATGGTTACTGAGAAGGCCTTGGCATATGGCAAACATCATTACCATACACTTCAAGCCAGTGAGTCAGCACTCATAACAGCGGCGCTGTCAAATAAGAGTCATCCTCTGAGCTCTGAGAAAGAAGCATCATCAAGGTGTACATGCACAATAGATGTGTGAGATGCAGTCTGAGAGTTTAGCATTGACTTTCTAGAAATGCATGACCTTCAGTTATGTAGCGCATCAGTGTCTGTGTTTCTTTCATTTTGACCATAGCTGATATATGATTGGCTGTTAGCTTTTACATTAATACAATCAGATGATGACTCTTAGTCTCAAGGCAAACAAAGTATGGTCACTGAATAAGAAAGATGTTTTTCATTGCAGGCAACAATTTGAAGTTACAAACCTTTTTTTTTTATAACTTAAAGAAAAGTTCAATCTGTTTGATAAGAAAGAAAGCTGCTAAAGCCAGGTAGTAAATATTCACAATGGTGGACAAGATACATTTTCCAAATAGCATTTTAGGTTTAAGCCTTTTCCCACAAGACAGAAGGGATTCATTAGCCAGACCACTAGCTGCCCTCAGATCTGTGCTTTCTGGCTGCACGGAAGCCTAAATAAATGCTGCTCTCCTCCTTGTGGCACTAAATGACTGATGCAATGTCATGTGCAGAGAAAATTAAATTTACATTATCATTGTTTTAGCAAGAACTCAGAGAGATAGAGAGAAAGTCCTGCAAAAAAACAGATCTTTGTTTACAGCATGCAGTGATTGTCACTGTAATTGTCACGCTGTGATTTGAACTGTATATGAAGATCTCTCACAGGTCTCTGTAACTTTTCCAATAAAATAATTATGGGCTGTGAGAGGAATTTTGATGTAATAACCTGACAAGCCAAGAGGTAATAAAGCTGCAACGCTTGTGTTGCACAAGAGAATCCCTATCATGTTGAAATATTCATGAGATAAATGTTATTTAAGGTCAAAGCGGCTCTGGGTGTGTTGTACAGGTGTAAAGCCACTGATCAGTGGCAGCAGTGGGTTCTTCATTATACATAATATATATCTGAACCCATATGAACTCTAATTGTTGTCATAGAGTATAACTTAATTAGATAACGTGCAAAATAACACTGTATGGCACATATATTCAGATATGAATTGACTCGTGAAGTGACTCGTTTCTATTCAACTTCTTTATGTCAGGCTGCATATGATTTGTAAGAAGAACACATTTCCACAGTTGAAACAGTGGACTAGAAGACACAAATAGGCAGACAGGCTGAAATTGTGCTTACCTCCAAAAAGTAACACCACCGACTGAAGGGCAAGGATGTGCAACATGTTTCTTTGAGCCGTTAGGAAAGCAAGAATCCCCCCCAAAATTGGATGGAAGCCGAAATGGCTTAATTCAAAGAAAAAAATCCTACTTGCAGCATCGTTAGTAAAAAATGAAAAAGCATCTTTTCTGGTGAAAATGTCATGCAGTCATTTGCAAATGCAAAAAAATCCTAGTGCGGGTGAAAACAATTTTGAAAGCCTTTTCACTAGTGTCTTATCTACTTCTTGTTGTCTGGAAAATTCAACAACTGAAGAGAAGGAACTTGCATCACTCTTTGAAGCATTTTTGGAAGAGAAAAACGCTCAGGCGTCTGGTAAAATGCTACACCATCACTATGATTCTCAATGAGCTCCAAATCAATTTCCCCAAAAACAGCCCAAATGGAAAATGTTTTCAATCCCTTGTCCTCAGTTGATCAGTTTGTCTGCTCTGCATCCTCCGCATCCCCAGTCTCCTGAAGTTGGCTGCTGTGCGGTGGGTAGAGTCCGACACTTGGGCACGAATGGAAGCAGCTCCCGCCCGCCATCATGAATGGTAAATACATAAAAGTAAAGAAGTTCAAATTGCAACATAGGTCAGCATACATCCACACCCAGGCAACCTTCACGTTTCGGTGAAGTCCTGAGCGCAGCCACAGCAGAGCGCGCGCACAGCTCTGATCCCGGAGCCAACTGTTCTGCTGCCACTTCTAATTACACTTGGGCTCCAAGTGGCTCAAATATTCTGCGAAAGTCCGGTTTCAAGCCTTCATCTTTCGATGTTTATGCAGACAGGCTGTAGGCTACAGTTTTAGTAGAGCGTGTGCATTGTCAGCCGTCCAATGCGCGTCGAGAGAAGCAGAGGAGAAGAAAGCCTATAGCAGTGACAATAACTGGCACAACCACACATCGGGAGGCGTGTGGCGCTCCAACAACACATCATTCTTCACAGGTAATGGTGAGAATAATCATAATCATCTATATCAAACACTTTGGACCAATTAAAATCACATTCAACCCAACGGAGTCTCCCTTCAGTACACTTCATCTTCAGATAGGACTGTGGGGACGCGTTTTCACCAAAGTCATATGTTTGCCTCTTTGCTAAATGCCTTATAGTTTCCCACCTACACCGTTGCTCTCTGTGGACAAAAAGAATTACTTTAAAAGTTGTTATCGAACATGTCCAATTGATTGCATGATTGCGCCACTTGGCAGGCACTAGTGACCCCGTGTGGCATGGGGACTGAACTGAACAGAGCTGCTCAGGTGTGGAAGTGGAGGACAGGAAGCAATAGACCCTGAACACTGTGGACACCACGAAGATGAAATTAGAAATCTGTGATTAAAGTGACTGAAAGCGGAAAAAAATACCAATTTGATGAAAGCATGATATTGATGACATCTTACCTCTGCCTTGTTGTTCTGAGAGAGATGCAATCAGTCACTGCAGTATGTTCAGTTATGGCTGTGGTGCTCAACAGAGATTTTTTTTGTGTCCTTGTTACATTTTCAGAACATATACACTGTGACTTATACCTGGCCAGGGCCATTTGGGACATATCCCAGCATGCATAGTGTTTTTTTAATATGCGTATAGCAGCCTTCTAATATGTTCTAGTAATGCTGTCCAACTAACATACATGTATTATGGGTAAAACTACCACCAGCAAACTATGGCTCTGTGGTCATATTACCTCTGACGCAACTTCATACAATACGTTATAGAGTGACTATGATCATGTTTGCAGTTTCTTGGTTTGAAATAATTTGTTGGGATCCCCAAACATAGTTGTTGCTGCTGATGAATTCATCAAAATTGAAACAATTTCAGCTCAGAAAATAAAGTGAAATATGGTTTGTTACTGTAATCTGGTAATTGATAAAACCATGAGCCACACAGCTGATTTTTTTCTGTGCAGGCCAGATGGTGTTGTGAAGGAAAGATAAAGAAAGATTCATGAACACTAAATACAGAAATATCAGGTGAGTCACCCACCAGTCTTATCATCCTTTTCATGAGTATTTGTCCCATTGCTTTGCTTGTCTGCCATGCTGTGATCAGCATAAGGTGAGGACCTAACAGTAGTTTGGTTTGTATTTTAATTGTGTGATTAATGTAATTAATACTTGGTGTGATCTTATAAAGGAAGGCGGTATCTATTCATCAAAACTGCAGCAATACCACAAGTTTATATATTTCACTTAAATGCATATGGATTTTTGTAGCTTTCCAGCCCTACATGAAACTCATCTCACATGCTGTCAGTCAGTTTATCACGTTTGTGTCACACCTGAGAAACTGTCAAGCTAAAATAAAGTACATCAGCAAAGCAAGTTGTGACCTAAAAGTGGCATCACAACCTATACTTTGACTCTGATTGGGAGTGTATGCAGCAGTTATGTCTAAAAACGTCTAGCAAACAGAGAAAGGAAATCCCCCAGAGCACTACTTACATTCACACAGTGAATGTGTATGTACTGTGTGTGTGTATGTTTTACCACTAAATCATAGTTACAACCACTGCATTTGTCCTAATTTGAAGGCATCCTTTCTGATTGACTTCAAATTCAATTTTTCTTATGGTACCAAGCTTCCACCTAAAAGTGTGTCATTTGATCGTGGTAACAAATTCACTCTTGCACAGCTGCAATAAGCATTAGAGGTGGGGGGATAAAATGTTGATGTAGAGCAGTCACTTCCCATGCCGTAATGGTGGGCTGGAACATCACTCACCCAGAGGCTGGTAGCCATCCAAAAGTAGACCGTCTAGAGCCGACACTCAGACAAATCCCTTGAAGCCCACTCTACACTGAGGTCCATTCAGCTGCTGGAAATCAGAGAGGGCACCAGCAGAGCCTGAGTGGCTTAGGTTACATCGTCTGTAGCTGCAAGTCATTAAAAAAAAAACTAGCTGAACTCCTCTCAGTTCTACACATGGTAAACCTATTTCCCAGGCTACATTACAGAGACACTGGCTGCTGTAAAAACTCACACACCATCTGTCTCCCTCCTAAAGATGACACATTCGATTTGGAAATATGGGAGTTTTGAAAACAGGTACAGAAATTGTTGGCAATATTTAAAGAGAAAAATACAAGCGATTGTGTCTTGACAGATGGGATGTTTAGATGTGCAGACCTCTCCAAGAACAGGTCTTAAGACTTTGATATCTGGAGAAAGGTCTCAAGTCTTTGATGTCTTGAAAAAGATCTGGAAGCTTTCATACCTTGAAAATACACAGACGACTTAAATGTCAGACACATGAAGATACAACAAATTTCCACTGTCAGACACTTATCGCTATATTTTACTTTAGAATGTTAGGACGTTTAGTTTCCTGCAAGGGCACACATTTTCTATCATGAATACTAAGAACAATATATATATATATATATATATACATATACATCTTTCGTGGGATGTTCAGATATTAAGAATACCAAATGGGTATAGGAACACACTAGAGGCTGTGTTTTTGAAGTTTGCCATTGTCACCCTTTGACCTTCAGTAGGTCCCTGGGGTATGTACTATCCTATCCTCTATATTATACATAATAAATCATCCCTTGAGTCTTCTTTTGGGTGGTATCCTTCATCAGTGACCTTAACCACCCTCAATAGCTTGTCCTCCAGTCAGTTGGTAGACAGGAGGCCCAAATTCATCACCACCTTTCATTCTCCTCCCCTGGCCTATCTGATCTATGATAGCATTAATAATAACCGCTGCAGAATGCCCTGTCGCCCTCTGTGCCCATGCCCACTTCGGCCTGCGCAGATTACCACCAGCCATTCACAGCCCATTAAAACTGTATTTACTTATCAGCCTCTCTGGGGACGTCACTCTGTTTTCAAGACTGATGCCCAAAGGGAAAGCAAACAATGACCTTCCAATGGCCTACAGAGCTGTAAGTCACTAGTCCCAAATGACTTGTCCTTTATATTGATGCCTAAACATTAGTGAAAGCAATGTTAGTCCATTTCTGTAACAAGACACTTTAATAACTTTGTAAATAAAATGGTGTTTCTTACAAGAGGCTATAATCAAAATGTTTATGTTAAAGGTATAGTTTGACATTTTGAGAAATACACGTATTTCCTTTCTGGTGAATAGTTAGATAAAAAATAACTCTCATATCTGTTCATTAAATATAAAGCTACAAACAGCAGCCAGTTATCTTAGCTTAGCTTAGCTTATCACAAAGACTGGAAACAGGGAGAAACTTCTAGCCTGGTTTGTCCAACAGTTACAAAATCCGCCTACCAGCACCTCTAAAGCTCATTAATTATCACATTATATCTTGTTTGTTTGTGTAAAATTTGCCTTTTTACTGGGGGTTATGTGCCACACTATTCCTTGGCTGGAAGCAGTAACTTCCTGGAGTCTCCACTGATCGCCTTGCTGCCCAAAATGTCAAACTATTCCTTGAAATGGAACATGTGACTACTTATTGTGATGAACACTCAGACAAGTATCACCCGACTCTGCAGTTCCTCTCATAATGTAGTAAGTCATTGCTATCTTGACTGTTAATACAGCTCTCACCACCTCTGCAATTTACGCAGATGTTTTTGGACGTATTACCGTGCTGAAATACTTCAAGCTACAGTGACCACACTATTAGCACCATCAGTAATACAATGCATTACTCTGTTTGCCTCAAAGTACATTTAGCCAGAGCAAAGAGTTTCCTATAGTTGTGGTTGGGTTGACTGCATATGTGCCGTTATATTTGACTGACAGTTGAGAAATCACGATAGCATAAATGGGACAAGGTGAACTCTCCTCATTCTTCCTTACACAGACAGTTATTTCTTATCAGCTAGAATGTGTCATGGTCTACTTTGGGCGTGCTTAACTTCCCCTGACCTTTAAAAGGGCTGATTATTTCCATCCACAATCTTCACTCGGCAATACGCTGCCAGCACAAAAGGATATTAGGCCCAGACCTGCTGGTCTGATAATTCCAGCTCTCGGTATGGAACTGAGGGAAACCAAACCACAATGCCCTGCCACTCTATTATCATTTCACTGCCTTTACCTTCACCTTCACCATTGGTATTCTCTCACCTTTCACTTCAGAGTGTGCAGCTTTTTCAGGAGGTTCTGTGTGTGTGTTCTGTTATATTACATTGTAAAAGTACTTTGTATCCAAGGTAATTAAATTCTCCTTTATGCATCACCCTCCCGGGACAAACTACACAGCTTTGCATAGCCCAGAGTACTTTGTAGCTGTGTAAATCTCCTCGGTGATGGGAGAATCCCATGCCTCAAGCCCCCCTCACAGCACTGTTTGATAAAAATTGAGGGAATCCAAAGGGAACCAACATGTCTAAATGTTTAATAGATTCTTATTTTACTTGTGTTAATCTCGTAATCAGAGGTTCGTGGGGGTCACATCTATCACCCAGGAAACAAATCTTATTGTGTCCTGCTTCCTTTCACCTCAGGAGGAAATGTGAACCAGATAAATGATGGTCTTATATCAAGAGAGGTTCAATCTATTGCCAATGATTTGTGGCCAACAAAGTAATTTCGATACTGATCTTTGTATTGATAGATGGGACCTAAATTTAATAAAGAGCCAATTTACTCTTAAGGTGTAAAGGAATGGAACTGCGGTTATCTTCCCTCTTTTTCCCCACTTTGCCTCCATCCTCTAACCCAACTCAAAATTAGACTGACGGAAAAGGACAAACAGCACAGAGGGTGATATTTTTGACAACTACCACCGTTACTCTTCGACACCTACAATCCCAGTGAGTTGTTTCAGCACATACAGTATTGAGAGAGGTTAAATTACTGTATGAGTGTGAAATGTTTGTGACTTTGTGAGTTCATTTTCTGTTAGTGGGGTTGAATTTTAAGCTTAACAGAGGACAAAGGCCAGATAACTGTACACAAACCCAGCAGATCAGGTTACATACACTTGTGCATTTCCTTGATTTCCTCATGGAGAACACAAATAACATTGGTTTTAGAGGATGTTTGAAAAAGCAGTTTCAAACCTTACGTTTTGATGACCGCAGGCACTTGAAATGCAACACTTTGTGAACGACATAGACACTCACTGTGGCATAGTGATGTTGCTAAACTTCCTCAAGAACCTGCATTGAAGCTGAGCCTCAGATCTGGAAACGGGGGCCCTGCAGCTGAAATACGCTTTTTTTTTTCATGGCCAATCACTGGATGTGTCTTTACACATACTGTTACTGTTGTCTGACAAGAAACAGCATGCTCTTGTAACCACAGGGTGGCAAAGGTACAAATTAACTTCAGAGTGGAAAAAAAAAGAGATTGTCTGCTTCACCGGGGTTCCCCCGACAGGTGTGTGCACAAAGACTTAAGAACTAATCAGTGGCAGATTTGTAAAAGGAGAGATAAAGTAGATTATTCATGAGCACATGGCTCGAAAAATCGAGGGTAAATTGAGTGTGGTTGGAAAATAGCAAAGGAGACCTCAGCCACATTAGAGGGATTCTGAGCAAGCTGCCATCCGTTCAGGGAACAATGCTTTATTGATCGAGTGACTTGGATGTGAACATAATAATTGTCTTCAAAGTGACAGAATTAGAATTAATCAAACCTTGATTAAACTACTGCAGTCTGTTTTCCACTTCAGAGGATGAGCTCTCAGTATGCTAAACAGATTCTCCCAGTGCTGTTTATTTGCGTATCTGCCCATGTCTACATGTATATGATGGGTTATGTTTGCTTTCATGTGTAAAATCTGTGCACTCATGCGTGTGCTGTATAATAACAGATGTGTTCCGTTGATTTCAAGCTCAGAGACCTGGTGTGTAGGCCTGTGCTGCACTGCTGCCACCTAAAGACGGAGTTTGAATCAGCCATTATTGGCTCAGCAGTCATACAGCATACAGCACTTTACATAATACACACAACACTGCAGTCAAAGCATTCAAATGATTCCTATCTTATTCATTCATTATGTGTCTAACATTATTTTAACACATTTTAACAGAATATCTGTTTTGCATACCTTACAATGTATCAGTACAGTCTGAGCTTCATATAAAGTGCTATCACCAAAACAGCTGAACAGAAACTCTATTTTCTGCTTTTTTTGTTACTGAACGTCCCTTTGTTTAAGTCAGTTGAAACATTTCCACTTGGTTTGGCAACATTTATCTTCATGCTCAAACCCCACTATTCAAACATCCCATATTTAACACATCCTCTTTGTTTTCATACAATTCACCATTCAAACAAAAAGTATTTCATTTATTTAACTGGTGGTCTAACGCTCTTAAAAAGGACGTGTCAGTTTAACTAATGTGTATTCCTCAGCAAGACATTTGCATTACTTTCCAAAATATGATACAGTGTGTCAGCAACAACATATGTTGCGTTAAAATGCACTGTCATTAAATTACGTTGTGTTCAAAATCAGATACATGTGTGTTGAAAATGACATCTTTTGTAAGAGCGCACGCCTTGATGGTTCTCAAAGCGAGCCATCTGTCACCAAACCCAGACACGGCAGGGGTTTGTTTGCTAAACAGGACAAAGGCGACTGTTAGCAGCCAGATGCTGTCAGCATAATGGAGTAGTTGTCAAAAAAAATCTGAAAGCTTCTGTCTTAGATCGATGTGCCATATGGACAAAAGATTTTTTGTGTTGGTGGTAAAATATTTTTTTGGTCACATTTTTTCAGTAAGAACATCAAACTAAAAATGCCAAATGGTAATCAATGACATGGCAAAGGCACTGACATAATGAAAAATGTTATTATTGTTTGTCAAATACATGACAGAACATGTCAAATTCAAAAATTGAGAATTATGAACTGTGAAATTTGACATCTATAGCCATTTAACACATTATGTTATACAGAAAAACTGTTTTTAATGATAAAACTTGCTGACTGACTTGCTTAAGTACTAACAGGGGACATTCATTTTGTCTGACATATGTTCACAGTTTGGGGAATTGGCAATTGGGATGTCTGTTTTAGAAGGGAATATGTGCTGTTTCCTGAGTAAACCCTTGTAATTATCAAAGCGTATCGCCACAATTTAATGGTGTAGTTAACAATATGCCTTAGGTCCAATCTTTTGTGCTATCTGCCAGATGCTGTTGAATTTTTCATATGTTATATTGATGTAAGCCCCACAGTTGAGCACCATCATTTTAGCACATACAAACCGCCCACAGCAAGTAGTACTGAATAAATATTCATATTATACAGGACTTGTAAGTGCTGTTGCAATGTTTTTCATTGGATGTGTTCCCCTGGATAGAAATTGGGTTGTTTATTTTTTAATTGAAAACAAAAACTACAGACAACCCGGTGTGCTCAAAGGTCAATAAGAAACTACTGTTTAATCAGCTATTAGCTATTGTTCAAGGACAGCGAAAAGGGGAACCTTTGTTATCCTTGTGCTTTAAAGGGGAAGGAAAACACCGTCGGACTGATGTGGGCGTGGTGGGCGCTTCCTGTTTTGAAGGCGCAGCGAGAGCATTTGAGTGAGTTTCTAATAACTTGCCTTGTTTAACTAATTTTCTCAAACTCTTTCATTCATAATTTAGCAAGTAAATGGGTGATACATTTAGCCAGCAATGCTAGCGTTGACTGTGATGTTTAACATTTGCCTGCTAGCTAACAATATAACTTTTTTCTTAGAACATAAATGCAGCTGTCGTAAGTTAGCTAGCCAAATGTACCGGTAACTAACAAACGTTAAGAAAAAAGTCGAACGAGCAGAAGTGACAAATACATTAATTAACTTGGATAATATAATATTCTGTAAAGCGTTTCGTGAGCAAGTTAGCGTGATGTGTCATCATTATAATGAATGATATGACTTGCATTCGTTTTGTTTTTTAGGTATTGACTTACGATTTGTGTAACGTTAGTGAAGAGCGGCTGCGATGCCTTTCCTCCATGGCTTTCGAAGGATCATTTATGAGTATCAGCCGCTGGTAGATGCTGTAATGTCTGTCGTTGGACTGAAGGAAGGAGATGACAGTCACGAGGACAGGTAATGCTAACGCCATAATATTATTTGATTGTTTAGTTGTGTGCAGAATTTAATTCCAGCATGTTTTGCCATTGACTGCAACTTTAAGACAAAGGGAATAATTACTTGCCAAAGTCATTTTTATTTGATAAAGACAAAACTAACTTTTCCTCATTTCTGATTCATTGCTGGAAAATATAGTTCAGTTTTAATGTTCAATTGTCTGTACTTGTACTCAAGCTATAGTGTCATAACTGCTGCCAGTACAGAATGAATTTGATGGAAACACTGGGGGCATTTCAAACAGTCTGAATGAAGTCCAGTGCTGCTTTCCACTCTTGTGTCCAGAGTCAGAAGCCCTGAGGATGAGTCTGGTCTTTGTAGCGCTCTAGTGGAGCTTCTGGAGCGGGAGTCTCAGTCCGAAGTGTTCCTGGAAGGCATCAGCTATGCTCTGTTTAAGGTGGCAGAGCAGGGACTGGTGTACGCAGCTGAAATCCTGCTACGCTATGGAGCTGATCTAAACTTTGAAGGTGAGAAATAATTTGTGAGTGTGCTTTAAATGCATTATACACATTTTTAGTAAAATTACAAAGCACCTAAAATAGGAGTAGCCAACCAGAGAAACCAATCTAGGCCTAATAATAATGGTTACTCTGGCGATTGCACTCCATCCCACTTCTCCTACAGTGGATCAAGGGCTTCTTTGTAAATTCAGTTTCATGCTCATTTGAGCGATCAGTGTTGATTATTTTAAACAAATTGTGTCCTCTTGGCAAATTCAGTGCAGTACAATCACTAAAAACGTGTTTGCCTGAATTTTAATAAATTAGTTACTGGTTTTATTTGGTCACACTTATATCTAGGACTTGTGTCTGCAACAGGAGGTGTATCATTTGCAGAAATAGAATCACAATCACCCTACAAATTTAAGAACTCTAAACCTGTAATAAGTTTATTTTTTCTCAAAGGGAAATATGTTTCTGTTGTGCTGACTAGTAACTAGCCCTCTAGGTCTACTCCATCTTGCTCCGCTCTTGTCTCTGCTACATGCACAATTCGTACTGTGAGTTCATAAAGACAATGTTTAGACTGATTGTACTTCGAAACAGTGAACCTTCCATTTTCACAAGGAACTGCATATGTAAATTGAGCAAGTTGTCGTCCACATACACCTGAGAGAATAAGTCTCCTTTTAGCAAATTGCAGTGGAAAGTGCAGCATGTCTTGGCTGCTGTGATGAAACCTGCCAGGGCTCAACCAAACTCTGCTGTGATGACCTCTGGTGGTAGTGAAGATGACTTTCCCCAGGGACATAATTAGGAGCTCCTGGCAGAGGCTGCTTCATTCATCTTTTACTTTTCTTGAATGCTTCTTTCCAGAAAGTTAACAGTGACAGATGCTCCCACATAGCATGCAAAAAATGATCAAGTTTCTCTTTTCTTGTGTTTTCTTTTTTTTACTATTTGCCATCCTTTGCCTTCATGTTTAAGAATATGCTAGTTTGTGCCAGCTATGAGACAGGCACTGAGGTGCAGCATGAGCATATGTAGTTCTGATAGTCACTAGTCACGTATGTGGCACTTAATAATTTGGACGGACACTGATCATTAATGTATACGTAAAAGAGAATTTGTCAGTAATATATAGACACTTGCAGTAAGTAATAATCCCACTGGGAAACCACAGTCAGGTACAGGTGCAGGTCTGTTACATGTAAAGGTTTATTATCTGCTTTTATACTCAATTGCTACCAGCTACAGGGGGTGAGAGAGCACACAACAACTTCATAAAACTTGATAAAACAATAGCAAACATTCACCAGTTTGTCAACTCATATGCAGCATTTAAAAGTCTTGGTAAATACAGAAAACACCAGTCAACAACATCCCTTCAAACATATCCAAAAATGTGTCATTTGCATCCTCGTAACATTTCTGTAGTGTTGTAGCTCAGAACTGTTGTATTGGTTTTGTATTCCAGTGTTTCTGTTATGTTGTGTTTTTGTACACGTGTATGTGTTGTCAAATTGGTGAATATGTTTTCTCAGTTGGCTTGTGTTTTCTTAAGACTCAAGCTTTGCATTGGCTTAGGGCCACTGGGGTTCTTGGCCGCCAATACCCACCATTATACAGTAGGATGTGTAACTTTGCCCAGACACACTTAAAGAAAATGTAGCCTCATATTGTCAGAAATCTTCATCTGTCTGATTTATGTTTCATTTCTGTGATAAAGATGCAATTAGTTTAATGTGAATATTTGTTTCTACTCTCCAGACCCAGTGTCTTACTACAATCCTCTACATATAGCAGTTTTAAGGAGCATGCCAAACATGGTGAGGCTGTTGGTTAGGCACGGAGCGGACATTGAAAAGAGAGACAGGGTGAGGCAACTTGTATTTATGTCCTATCTTGTTCTCATGGTATCCCCTCTGTTTTCTTAACATTTGATGTAAATAATATAAATGTTACTTGGTAGATCCATGAGAGCAGTCCTTTGGATCTTGCCAGTGAGGAGTCGGAGAGGCTCCCCTGCCTGCTCGCCCTGCTGGAACTGGGTGCTAATGTGAATGCAAGGGATAAACATGGTAAATTTCCATTGCCCAGCCTAATTCAAAAATATAAATTCTTTCACTCATTCATTCATTCTGAAAACTGATTGCTTTGGTCTCGTCTCCAAAGGAAAAACACCTTTGCTCCATGCCTTGGCAAGCAGCGATGGACTCACTGTGCACAACACAGAGAACATCCAGCTTCTGCTTCAGAGAGGTACTGTCTGTAAAACTCCCCTCATCTTCACTTTGCCTTCTTGTCTGCTTTTGGTCATTGAAATACCCTCTCAAGCAGGATCAAGGTTAAACCACCACATTGAGAAACTTGTGTTAGTATGCATACCTGTCCACCTGTATGCATTTTGAGATCAAAGTAAACTGTCAGTGGTTGTCAGACTAAAATATGCACATACAGTTTTGAACTGAAAATGGAGCAGAACCAATCCTGTGATCAAGGCATGAAGCGACAGAGATTTTTAACTGCGGGATTGAGGACTCTTCTACGTCTTCACAGTGTAATAGTAGCATCAGTTTTCTTAGTTTACTCATAGTTTGATCTATGACTACAGGGGGCCCCTCATGTTGACTTTGCTTCATGGTCTTGTGTTTTTTTTTTTGTTTTTTTTTTTTAGGTATTTACAGCCAGTACAGCCACAGCCTTGGCTGTATATATATTTAAATACAAGCCAATGACATTCATAGACCTCACGAAAATACAGTCACATGCAGGAAAGTTGCATACCTAGCTTCCTGTCTACTGATGGTTGACATAACATGATAATATAAAATGTATTGTCTGTTTGTAGACTTTGATAAACCATATTCAAGTCAGGGCTGGACAAAAGATGCTAACTAAAATCAGCTGTGGGGGAGCTTTGTCAATTTTGAGAAAATAACCCTGATGATGTCATGGTGATGTCATCGGGGCTATCTCGGCTTGGAGACGTCACTGTTATTCGACAGAAAGCCTGCATTACAAAATGGAGTTGTTTAATTGAAAGACATGGCCATTTACCAGTCAGAGAGGGTCTAGTGAAAGATGCAATCAAGTTGCATTATGGGACATGTATGATCCAGTGTTTTTAGAGCTTGAGCTATTCTAGGGACTAAAACTCAGGTTATCTCATTCTCTACTTCTTTGGTTTTTACCATGCTTTTTTTTTTTAAGTCAAAGTCCCCCAACTTTATGGAAGTACAATACTAAATTTAAAAAGGCTGTAACCAGTATAAATGCTCAGTAGATTTGTTGATTTCATTAATTACCTGAACAGTTACTCAGTTATCAAAATGGTAAATGATGATTATTGTCTATTGACATATTGGCTCGTTATTTCAATTACACTAATCTAAGGCACATGTCTTAGCTTTGCTCTGTTTTAGCTTTGATAACAAATGTGGTTCTGAGTGACGCTTTCTTCGCTACAGGTGCTGATGTTAATGCTGCTACTGTAGACGGTGAAACAGTTGAGTCCTCGTTGGTGTTTCTGGTTAAGGAGGCTCTGGAGGCCAGTGTGGAGGACGCTGCTGAGATCGGTAACTTCTGCTTGAAAACCACACAGCTACTGCTGGCTCACGGTGTGGACCCCAGCTGCTGTCTGAATGAGGATGGCGAGCCCTCCCTGACACAGACGAGCCTGGAGCACTTTGACCTGCTCTTCCCTCTGGCTGTCCTCTTAATTCAGAGCGGAGCCCCCTTGGTTTGCTCCTATCATGGCGACTCCTGTTGGTCTGGTTACAGCCTCCTTTTCCAGCGGCTCCAAACAGCCCTGCAGCAGTGCTCAGATCAAAGTCACGCCTCTGAGCTCCTGGAGCAAGCAGAGGTGTTGCTCGACTTAGCAAGGGTAGACTCCCCCGTGCTGCATCTGCCTCTCAGAGTGGAGCTCCCTGTGCCCGGTCAGGACCCTCACCCCTATGCTCAGGCTCTTGTAGACCTGCACAACCGTTTAGTAGAGCATGAAGCAAGTCCTCCTGCTCTGCGATGCCTTTGTAGGGCTTTCATAAGGAGCCACCTACAGCCTTGGCCCCTGGAAGACCGAGTCAAAGCCTTGCCATTACCAGACAGACTGAAAGACTTTCTTCTTCCTGAACAAACATATACGCCAAAGCCTGGCTGGGACTGCTTCAAGCCCCAGCATAGCCAGCTGTCTACTGTCTAGTTTGTGTTCTACCTAAAATCTGAATTGAAAGACTGAACAGGCCTGTAAGACTTTGTAGAAAATGTCTGAACCTTTGTCCATAACTGAACAAAAGCCTCATAAACCATTGAGGCCTTTGTTGAATTCTTATGGTGTGTTGTCTGTTCCAAATTCACAGACAAATGTGTATATGTTTACTTTAAGATAAAAGTTATATCTGTACATATTAGCTTTTGATTTGTAGTTGTAGTTTTATACTGTTCAGTGATTAAACTGCTGTACTGTTGAATGAACCCTATTAATGTGTAAAGGAAGATGCAAGACAAAATAAAAGCCACCAGATGGCAGTGTTGCTCTTGCATCTCAAAAGCAGCTCAGATGTCGGGGTCAAAGATTTAGTTATTCACAGTGCAGCCTATTAAAGTTGTTCCAGTGCAGCAGGCTCCATCTATATTTTATCTCCTCAACATGATGGTGGTGTATTGTGGAATTTGTCATGTCTCTCACCAACAGTGTCCTGATAGCGTGTTATATCCAGTATTAGCAGTTTGACATTATTTATGTTTGTCAACATATTACTGCTTGTAACTGACCAGGTAGTGGCAGTGCTGTGCTGAATATGAGTCTTGAACAAACTGGCTACCTGTTATAGGGGAATAATTAGTCCTATGTATTTACCTCATGGTTGTGTTCATACACCAAACATCAGTTGAGTGAATGCTAAAATAAAGAAGCAGGAATAAAATCCTACAGCACAGCAGGTGTGCCTGTAGATGTTTTGACATGGTTTCACTGTGACATAATGTAGCTGCAGTGGCTGCTGGCGTGGAAAGTTTTACCAAGCATTCTTAATGCTTACGTTTAAATTCAGATGAATTTAGGGACCCCTTTCCTCCTCTTTCGCGCCCTCACATGCACAAAACCCATTCTGCTCATCCCATTTTTGGTAATAAACAAACGGTGCCTAAAAGAAACGGTACAGGAACGCCATAGGGTACATGTGTTTGTGGCCGATGTGTGTGTGATGAGCAAACTAAATAGGACATTGTGTTGCACAACTAACCCCTTCCTGACATTGCTGAAGCGGCTCCAAGGCTTGCAAGCGCTCCAGCTCCTCTTGGTTATCTAGGTCACAGCCTCTGAGGAGAAGAGCCTCAGCAGCAGCAGCAGCAGCCCTGCATGACACACGCTTCACTCTCCTGTCTGTCTGAATCTCTTGACAAAACCTCAACACTGGCCCTGGTCGAATGGGGGGGGGGGTTGCAGGAGGCAGAACAGTGAGAAAAAAAAAAGTTACAGAGACGATAGGTGGAATGGTTGTGGGAGCATTCATGGAGGACACCCGGAAATGGTAATGGCAACGTTGGATTACATTTATACAATAAATTAGCTATAGGAACATAATCCACCCAACCAACAATCTCTATGCTGGAAAAAAAAATAGCCTTCTTCCTTAGAGTCCAATCCCTGCTTGTGGAAAGCGATAGAATAGAGATAGTGGGGGGAGGGCTAAGCCAGTACTCTCCATCCAGCCTTTATTGGAAAACAGTGCGAGTGAAGCTCAGTACTGAAATTAGTTATTGATCTATTCTCTCCCTGAAGCCCATGGGTCTTTCCCACCACACCTGCTCATTCTCTCACAGCCGTTTCTTTCACTGCAACCCATAGTATCTTTCAACCTTGTGTTGTTGTCTGTTTTGTTGTTCTTTTCATACGGAGAAGTTATTCCAAAATAAGATCCTGATAATAACATGCTGTCAGCAAACAGGTTAAGACTTTGGTTGACAAAATAACACTTTATAGTCAACAAAGTATACACAATAATTCCAAAGTGGACCTTTAGCATTTTGAAATGAAAACCTAATATAACATGTTTGGTATGTTTCCCTCTTTATTTCAAATTCTTTCTTTCAATTATTCTTTCTTTCTCTAATGTCTCTAAACAACCAAGTATTTGTTTTTCATTCTCTATTCGTAGTCTTAACCTGTCCTTGACACCATCTTTTCTGTATTCAATTCATCATCAGCACTACAGACTAAAGAATATGGAAGCTTGATTCATGTAATACTTCTAAAAAAACAAATTCAGTACAAGGACATTTAATAACACATAGTAGAGTAGATGTTTTTAAGGTTAAAAACGTGATTTTAAGAAAGTACAAGGCTCTTGAGTAAGATAAAATTGAACTACTGTAATGTTCATATGTTGCCTGTGAGCCATGAGCACAAAACCTGGAGAGTAAATATGTTTTTTTGTTTTGTTTTTTTCATAAATTTGGATAATAACAGCTTTAATTTAAAATTCACTGGAATTGTTTTAAAATAACACTGATTTTTTTGTTCATGTTGGTGCTTATTGGCTGAGTTCCTAGTCTGGGCCTAACCTTTTCATCTACCACCACGTCACCAACTGAAAGACACTGTGGTCTATTCCTTTTCTTCTGTAGAGCACAGCCTGTGCATCTCCTTGTCTTTCACTAGACATTGTCTAGACACGGGATAATTGCAGACATCACTGAACACTCAGCTGCTGCCTGAAACCTCATGGGAGTTGAGGTGGACTTTGGAGGGAAATGGTCAGCAAAGGGGCTAACACGTCACCCTCACACCCCTTTAGATTGCGTGTTTATGTTCTTGCCTATGCATCTGCGTTGCTGTGTGTGTTTGCTGGTGTGAAGGCAAGCGTGGATTCAGACGTGTGTGGGAGAGAGAAGAAGAAAGAGCGAAAGAGAGCGCAGACATTGAAACACTGTTCATAACCGCAGATGTGGTGACTTCATCAGAAAAAAATGTCCTATTGCTCTGCTAGTGTTGATGGAGCTCGCCAAAATTAATGGCTGTTAATACTAAGATGAATCAAAGCAACTTCTCACTGGATATCAACATATTCTGCACTTATGCCGGCGTCCATACAGCATGTTCTGTCTCCTGTAAGATTATTGGTGTTTGGCTCTGTCACTTTTAAATGTTGAGCTTTGACTGTGTGTGTGTGTGTGTGAGTGTTGTGGGGGGTGGTGGTTGGTCTCTGAGAGATGGCTGCAGGTCGCCGGGTTCACCCAGGGCATAGAACTAATCTCAGTGGGGGTGGATTGGATGCAGGATAACTAAGTCCTGTTGGGGCAGGCCACCTTCTCAGTGTGCTCCAGGTGTCGGTTCCTCCTTTAGATTGACACATACTGACTGTTGTGCTCATCAGCCTTTACAGTTTCATTTAGCTTAATGCTGTAAGATTATATTGACGTTTTTTGTATGTTTTTCTGTTTGCTAGATATCCATTGACTGGATTTAGATTAGATTGTCTTTTCCACAATTACCCAACTTTTGTGTCTACTTTTATACTATTGTATACATCTCTTAGATGTTACTTGGCTTAGATACTCTTCCAGAATGTGTTTTATTCCGGTAGTTTATTTGTTAAGCTAAGGTGCCACTGTTTTTCGAATCTCTTTGGAAAGAAAATAGCTCAGACGAGTAAAGTAACCATATTGCTACATACTAGTTTTAACACATATCTGTTCTTTGAGGAGGAATAATTTGAAAGTGTAGCACACCAAAAAGTTGCCGTTCCACACTCTAACTCCTATTTTAGAAGCACACAAATCCACCACCCTCTACATTTCTACAACTGACGCCATTTCACAGAAATTCCAGACAACTGGCGCCTGAGCTCTGCCTCCAAGAAGGACATGATGAATAGGACACACCCTTGGTATGCTAGTGAATGGTAGAATATATGGCTCACTGCAGTGTTACAGCCTAGATTCATTACAGCCACTCGTCCTAGCTCTTTAGAGTGTCGTTTTCTCTGCTTTTCTCCCCCTGCGTTTCATGCTGCTGCCTATTTTTAAAAGCCTGAATTTGAGTGAAATGCACTGAGGCACCAGTAAGGCGAGCTACAGCTCTTTCCAGCGCTGGTTCATGATCCACCTCTTTGTTGTGGTCTATGCATGCCTGCTCTAGTCACATGACTGCGTTTCTATGGCAACTCGGGTTTGAGTAATCATTTGCGTTACGACCTTTATTCCCTTGAGGAAAGGGGAGGGGGAGGTTAGACTGAGCCTGTAGAAAGAGGGAGCAAGAGGAAAGAGAAAAGACAGGCAGAAGGGGAGCGGCGGAGAGGCACAGGGAAAGAAAATGGGCAAAAACAACGGCTGTAGAAGGACATTTTTGCTCTTTCTTGCCTTTATATTTTATCTTTTTCTCTTCAAACTGCAAGCCTCCTCTCCGTAGAATTCAGTAGTTGGGGGGAAAAAAAGACGAAGGCCTGCCACTAAACACTGGGTTGTGTGCTTCAGTTTCACCATTATGTCTTTTGTGTTGTGACTCACTTAGTGACTAGAGCAGGCGAGTGAGTTTGGTTGGAGAGGCAGCAGGCATGTATGTTTCATAAGGGCTGACACACACACACACACACACACACACACACACACACACACACACACACACACACTCACTCTCTCCTCCCCTTCTTCTTCTTGGAGGAAAAGCAGCACTGTGCCACATGTGCAAGTCTCAGCAGAAACAGATTCTGTATGTTCCTGTTTCTTGCTCTCCCGGCTGCGTTGTCATGGTTACCGAGCTAGTCCACCAAGGCACGCAGCTCCTCTCTCTCTCTATCCTTCTCTCTCTCTCTCGCCACCGTTGGGTGATTCAACCCATCAGTTGGGTTGTGTCATCTCCTAGATGGAATTTCTAGCTCTCACATCTCCTAAATGGAGTTTTTCAGTTTGGGCTTGTATTCCAATTGGATTCTAGTTAGAGAAAACGAAATAATTGTGTGTGTGTGTGTGTGGGTGGGTGGGTGCGGGTGGTGGTTGGACGGGTATATGGGTGGTGGTTGGGCAGGTATATGGGTGGGTTTTGTGGGTGTCTTTTACCAGCAGTGGGGGGATCCAGCATTGACAGGAGGTGGGCTCGACTGGGGGGCTGGTGATAGACACTATGGGGGTTGTGTGGTGGTGCTGGAGGTGGTGCTGGTGCTGGCTGCTTCCAGGTGCCTGCGACTGGGGCTGAATATGAATGAGGGGCCCCGGTTCTCCAGAGATGGCGGCTGGTGAGAGAGCTGCTAAAACCAGAGACCAGTGGAGCCTGGCTGGTTGAGAGGCCCCCACAAGCTGCTGACAGGAGCTGGAGCTAGCCATCACGTTAATTAGCGTTTTTACTCTAGCAGCAGCGAATAGGGGGAGTGGGTTAGAGAGGGATGTGGGGGTGGTATATGACTCATAGACACAGTATGGTTTATTCATGATGGAGGAAGGGGATGTGTGTGTGTGTGTGTGTGTGAGAGAGAGAGAGAGAGAGAGAGAGAGAGGAAACAGACATTTGATTTGCACACAGTTCTGTGTGTGTGTGTGTGTTGCCTTAGTAGATCACTGATTGGCACCAAGCCAAGATATTATTATGTCTTGAACACAAAACCCGGCATTCATTGTTATTTTCATTGAGGGTTTTTTCTATAATTTTACAATGCACATCTGAAATGAATTCCTTTTATTTGAAACTAGATCGTTTCTGTGATTTTGTGATACATACATGTAAAAGTAAATTGTACACAACACATGCCAAGATAAAGATAATACGAGCCGCAGACTAGGAACCGAACATTGTTCATTTATTTACTGTGTCTTCTGTTACCAAGACTTTATTGATCACAGACTTTTGAGGCCTGTCTGGGAAGCATCAGATTGATGAAATGGGTTAAGGGGGCCTCTCTCATAGGTGACCTGACCTTGTCTCCTCTGCCTCAGCCCCTGACAGTGATCCTCACCCCCCTGAGGGATGCACGGGATCAATAGATTGGTCTTTTACCCATACCAATCACCCAGAACTCCCCATCCAGGTTGAGCAGAGCTGAGAAGAGCTGCTGTAATATATAGAACATTCCAGAAGAAGCATCTCCTCCTCAGTCTGTGAGCTTGCTTCATGCCAGAGCAGGGATGCGAAGGCTCGTGTGTTTGTTTGTGTGTGTGTGTGTGTGTGTGTGTGTGTGTGTGTGTGTATGAAAGGGTGTAAGGGGGGGTTACATTACAGCTATGCTATTGTCTAATTGTCTCTTCTTATCATTAGTGACAACCATGACCTCTGTTATTGGCATATCTGCATTCTGCCTGCACTGCAGAGCCTCCACCACACTACTTGCAACGTTTTCTCTCCCAAGAGCGGCAGGGCCCATGCCTCATAAATACAAACACAATCTCTCCTACACCTCCTGACTGCAGGACAGGACTCCACACATATCTGCCCGTGGAGCGCAGCCCATTTGCATACATATTAAAGTGACGCCTCAGAAAAAAGGAAGAGAGAGAAAGAGGGGGGAAGAGGGAAGGAGGGGAGGGGGGAGAGAGAGAGCGGGTATATGCAAACAAGGCTTTCATCTAATATGCAAGAACCGGCAATGCTCTGGCATAAATCTGCATCTGAGCTCAGGCAAAGAGAGCGGAGCCCATTTGACAGTAAATGGGCTAGAGATGGCTGTCAGATGCACAGGGTAACACTGTGTTACCCCACAGAGAACCAGGGCGATTGATAAGTATGGCATGTCACATATAGCAAGAACTACAAGGTAACAATAGAACATGCTAACCTGTAAAACCTGTGGACGGTATTAGAGAGAAGAAATTAGGGATGTATGAAAGAGTATGTTTTGTGCAGTGCAATTGTTCATTGTTTGGTTGTTGCACGGATTAAACAAAAACGTGTTAATTAGTGAACTTTAGAGATGCTGGTGCATTGTGTTACCTTTGGACAGAGCTAGCTGTTTCCCCCTGTTTCCAGTCTTTATGCTAAGCTAAGCTAACCGGCTGTTGGCTCTAGCTTCATATTTATCATACCAATCTTCTCATCTCAAAAAGACATATTTCCCAACCTAATTTGATAAAAGGTTAGCATGCTAGCACGTTAAACTAAGATGGTGAACACCTAAACCTTATACTTGCTAAACATAAGCATGTTAACATTGTCATTGACTCTTAGTATTGTTTTACCTTTGGACACAGCCCCGCTAGCTGTTTGCCCCTGTTACTAGTCTTTATGCTAAGCTAA
This sequence comes from Maccullochella peelii, assembly GCA_002120245.1. NCBI lineage: Eukaryota > Metazoa > Chordata > Actinopteri > Centrarchiformes > Percichthyidae > Maccullochella > Maccullochella peelii. The sequence goes on from LKNJ01000732.1 coordinate 64,285, forward strand.
ATTAACCATCTGTTGGGTACAGCAATGTATTTATCATGCAGACATTAGAGTTGTATAGATCTTGCTGCATTATCATGAACAGACAGACAGACATTTTTAACACCTCTAGAACATTTTTTGCACAAGCAAAAGTAGAGCGCATGATGGCAGTGCTAAAGCAAAAAGAAAAGAAAGTGCACTAGTGACACTTTACTTACTGTCTTCAGAAACTGGAGTGCTGCCATGAGCTCTGGGTTTCCCCTAACTCTGTGAGTATTTCATGTTGGACACCCTTGAACTCCCTTTCCTGTTTTCCTGCCTGAGCATGTTGCATTGAAGCCCGCCATTCTGTCTGTACAGGTGATCTTACGCACAGGAAATGGAAACTCTGAATGTGCATGTGTCGTGTATGTGTGTGTGTGTGTGTGTGTGTGCGTAGTGTTTGTGTGTGAGAGAGAGTGTTGGAATGGGGAGGGGGGTTGAAACAGGATATGTTGGGAATAACAAAGCACAAAAAGTGTCACATGATCTGAAACACAGGGTTGATTTATTTGGCTTCAGAAAGAATCTGTTGCATGTGGTTTGGAGGAGAGAATGTTTTCCTTCTTTGCTCTCAGTGTGCTCAGACACAACACATGGAAACATTTTCTGAGAGGCCATGGGTCTGTGAAAAAAAGCTCCAGACATTTTATTTCTTCTCCCTCTTTTCATAGCTTGTTCTGTTTTTCCAAACTGATTGAATTACATACATCTGCTTGCCACATGTAGAAACATCTCCCTAATGAATATTTGTGATGCACTCAGGGGTTGTGACGTGCAATTACTGGATATGTTAATAGTTTATTTTGGTAAGAATCAACTGTTAGAGTGTTGCACCAAGTGGTGGGCTCTTCACCGATTCCATGCAAGTGTGGCGGGGATATATCAATGAACATCCTATTTACAGCCTCTATTTCAGTCTGTAATAAATACACTTCCACTCACATGAGACAGTTGCAGGTCTGCTCTATTGTCTGCCATAAATATGCTGGAAGGGTTGGTTAAATATTGATAACACCAATTTTCTCCCCCCACCCCACCCCACACACCCTCTCTCCATCACCACCACACACACAAACACGTACACATACACAAATCTTGCACTCATACCAAACCCCTCCTTCTGTCTCTCCTTCTATCTCGCGGTTATTTCACCCTCACAGTAACCTTGCTTATGCATATTGCATATGTAAATAAAGCACCCCACCTCTGAAGTAATTGTGTGCATCTTCTACAGAGCTGCATATCTCAGCTCTGTATTTAAGAGGATGCACTATGGAAAGACTGAATTCTCTTTGTTTAGCAGTGATCCTTTATGTTTGGACTCATCCACCAACTCAAGAACTATAGATTTATTGATAATAAAAGTACTGGAAGTACAATTCTTTTTCTTAATTTTTTTGAGTTAAGAAGGAGTTGGTTATAGGCGGGGCTGAGTCCCTTGTCCAGGATTCCTAGCAGATACAATTATACCTAAAATCCTTTATTAACACAAGTAGTATGAAGTAACTATACCACATAATATTCAGGTTTAAATACTAATGTCGAAACATAGCTTAAGTGTAAAAATGGTTTAGATGAGAACATCTAAGTTGCTGGAGTTATCAAATTGGCATCTTCAGTTATTAATATTTTGTTCATTTCAGTGCATAATTAATTATTTAACTGAATTATCAGATGTGTTTATTGTTCATGTCAAAGTTAGTGGTATTTTGTCTAAAATAAATCAAATAAAATGTCTGAAAATGTCTTTACAAAACTCAAGACAATGGGAATGTCTTATTTGTCTCAAGTGAGAGATATAAAAAAAAAAACCCATCAATGGCCAATGCTGTCACTCCGTTTCAATGGAGTTGTACAGTTTGTTGTCTAAAATCCAGAAATATTTCGTAGTTTTTGTGCATAAATTGGTTTTCCATTTATGCACAAAAGAAGGTCTTGGTTCACATAAGCCAAAATAGGTTTCAAAATTATAAGAGGCTTTCTCTTTGAGTTTTCTCTTCTTAAAAGAAAATGTGTGAATATTGTAAGTCTTTGCTACAGAGCTTGTTTTCTTTATTGATCATAAATTCACAGCAAAAATTCCATTGCAATCGTGAGCAGAACTAACTTCAGGGTGAGCCTACAAGATGTTGTTTGGATAAGGTTAACACATTCAGACAAAGATGACCTAGACAATATAGTCAGTCATCAACTAAAACACTGCACTATACTATGCTATACTATACTATACTATATCACCAATTATTATGTATGTATAGTGACCAGAACTATGTGCTGTGAAATTCCAATGTCCAGTAATGCTTACCTTATTTTCAGTTTTTGTTTGTATTTATACTTTAGTTATTTTAGTTTTGTGTGTTAACTCAACTCTGTGGAACGTTTTGAGGCTGTAATTTGTGGTGATGCTGTTGTAAACTTCATTCTGTGGAAGATGTTTCTAATATTTTGTACACATCATGTAGAAATCTGAAGGGGAAAAAAATCAGAAACATGTTCAAATATAATGAAAAATCTCCATAAACTGCAGCCTCGAAAATCACCATACATATGAATCAACACCTTCCTGAGACTTTGTCAACAACTATTACAAAAGTTCACAACATAAGTTGGATTTATTGCAGGACTGTTATACAGGTCATTCCTTGTATAACTATTTTACTTTACTAAACTATACTTATTATAAAAATAGAAGTGTATATTTCATGTAATGGTGTATATCTATATCTTTCTTTGTGGAATATGTACAGGCTGTGAAAACAAATCCAAAGTCAATAAAGACTATCTATCGAGAAGTTGAAATCACAGTCTTAGATTCAACTTCGTGTGGTGTCAGTAGTAACGGGATTGGAATGCAGCAGTGTGGAGAGAAAATAAATAAATAAGAAATAAAACACTGGTAAATTACAGAACATCATATGTTTAATCTCCCTCAGTTTTTATTCAGGACATTCAGCTTGACACTTACCTCATCCCAACAATGATACTATCCATACTATTATTAAAAATGTCCAAAAAACATGTGTTTATCATTTTTAATTGTATTTATGATTTCAGATTTAATCCACTAACATAGAGCCAACACTATTTAACCTTAAAATGGCATGTTGATTTCTCTACAATTAATATTTCCAGGCACACTGAGTGGTCCAAGTGGTCAGTATCAATAGTAATAAAATACTGGTCAAATGAATACTCTTATTCTGTCCATTAATACCATATGTCTTTTTAAGCCTTCCCTGTCATATGAGCTAGGTAAGATTAATCAAGCTAACATGAGTGTGTGCAAGTATAGCGGTGTCTTCAAAACTTATACTAGGTCCATTTGACATTTGGTCTGACCTTTGTTCTCGTTCTGCCTCTCACAGATTGTAGGTTGTGGCTTCTCTCTAGTGATGCTCGATAAAATTTTCGTCACAGTTTGTTTTTTTTCAGTGACATTTCGGCACCCACCCCCCTTTTTCCCCACTTGCATCTCACCAGCATTGCCATTTAGCCACCCATAATGCAACACTTAAACTTGGTTATAAAAAATGGTATGAAGTGCACTTGCATCTTTTTTCACCCTATTATACTATACCATATAATGTGCTATACTATAGTTCTACTACTACACTATATCCTCTACCAAACCTATTACCTATACACAGTGAATTGGGGCACTGCTAATAATAAAGAATCATTGTCTCACTGTGACTGAAGTGATATGATATGCTGTATAACAGCATGGAGAAAGGCAGGTCATAAGAACATCCTTACATTAAGTTGCCATCAGTTCTAACTTTCCTTCCTTACTTAATACCATTAAAGATACTTAAAATGAAATAAAACTAGTATTTATTCAGTAATACTATACTGTACTATACTATACTACAAATGACTGAACTATACCATAAAATGCCATTTCATGGCACACTTTACTAACACATGATATCAATATATCATGCTATATTCCAGAGAGAGCACACATGTCAGACCCTAATTTACACTATTACCAGAGCATGATCACCATAATAGTGGCTGTCCTCCTGATTCACGTATTTGGCAGGAAATCAAAGTCGTATCCAGGTGTTCAGTATGATGTCAGCCAGCTGCGTGTGTACACACAAACAGATGTGGGGCACGGATGACAGATAATCTCTCTACAAAGAGCTTTTACCTCACACATCTGAGTGCAGTGACAATATTTCGGAGGCAGTCCTAATGACATCACTGTCAGGTTCAGACAGTACATTCATAATTTACTCAATGTGTGTATGTGTGTGTTAAACCTGTGTACTGTACAGTGTGTATACATGAGTATGTCTAATGTGGTTTTTGAGGAAATATCTGTGTTACTTAGTCTAGTATATAGGTATAGTATAATATAGTATGGCAGGCTATTATAGTACAGAATTGTATAGAAGTGAATATTATTGTATTCCCTTTCTCTTCAGTTCTCTTTTCCCTGTTCTATTTTACTTTGAGGTTAGCGTTTCTGCTTCTTAGTGAGGCTGCATTCAGAAGCTCTGGCCCTGCTTCATGGAACAGTCATCCAGAGGACCTGAGGAAAGTGGAAAATGATCCAAACCTACCTTTTTAGTTTGCCTTTCTCTGGTGTCTTCATTCTCCATTGTTTATTCTCTAGTATGCTTCTAGTTTTAAGATTGTGTTGCTGACATATTTTATATTGTCTTTCTGACATTTATGGCTCTGGAAAGCTGTTTGAATTGCATTAACTTGTACAAAAAGGGCTCTATTAATGAGTTTGATATTCTATTCTATTCTATTACTCGCTGCTATATTCCATTTTACTACTACTTCTACTACTCTACTATACTTTATTCAATTCTATTCTATTACTCCCTGTTATAGTCTATTCTATTCCATTGCTCTCTTGTATGTTCTATTCTATTCTATCACCTCTACTATATTGTATTCAATTCTATTCTATTACTCCCAGCTACTGTATAAACTATTCTATTGCTCTCTAGTATGTTCTGTTCTGTTCTATTCGGTTAGTCTTTACTATATTTTATTCTATTATTTTCTATGCTATCACTTTCTACTATATTCTATTCTATTTGATTACTCTCTTGTACATTCTATTCTATTCTGTTCTATTCTATCACTCTCTGGAATGTTCTATTCTATTGTAATTACTAAAAACTATATTCTATTCTATTGTATTCTACTCCTCTCTTTCTATTATGTTTTATTCTACTCTAATCTATTATTTTACTTTCTTTTGTTCTTTATCAATTCTATTATGCTCTACTACTGTATAGTCTGTTCTATTTATTCTATAACTCTCTAGTATGTTCTGTTCTATTCCATTTGATTACTCTCTTGTATGTTCTATTCTATTACTCTCTATGCTATTCTATTCGAGTCTATTTTATTACTCTATGCTATATTCTGTTCTCATCTGCTCATCTCTTTCTATTCTGTTCTATTCTACTTTTCTACATACTGTTGATGATTTTTGTCCGCACTGAGGTTTAAAAAGCTCAGAACACATTAGTGAAATGCAGCACGCCTGCTCCTACGTGCATTCTCAATGAGGCTAGTAGTGATATTTGCGTATAACAGAAGCACCGCCTCCCTCCCATTGGACAATGTCTACGTGAGGGCGTGGCAAGGAAAGATGAGAGTTGCAAATCCATGCCCTTACTGGGAAGACATGGAGCGCTATGGACACAGTCTACACGAATCAAGTAGGAATCTCAACTACAGACATACATAGGCCATTTCTTCAGTTAGGAAACAAACGTTTTGAGAGACTGAGAGTAAAGAAAGGGTGGCCCGGTTGAGGATGGAGTGTGCATTTGACGCACAGAATCTGATCTCCATTTCTTTGAGGAAAATTCAAAGCTCCAGGACGCAGAGAGGAGGCATCAAGCTTCACAAGAACTTACTGGTAACGTACGTACTGAGAAACGCCAGGCAGTTTTATATGAGCAAAAACTTGTCGCAAACGCAGAGGACGCATCATTATGAGGATGTAGCTGCAGTCCGCGAAAGACAAGAATATCTTGAACTGACTGGGAGCTTAACGGAGTTGGCCGATGACTTCTACCGCAACTTTACTGGGGTTGAGTCGGACACTTGGCACTGCGGAGCGCACCAGCCCATCGGCCAGCCTGCAGAGGTGGCGCACCAAGACGCATCTGCCTGCGCAATGGTTTCACCAAGTGACTCTGACCTCATGGTTTCGGAAGCATGTTGGAGTTGTGCAGACAAATCCTCCTGGGAGTTACCTATCCCAAACGTACAAGCCAACCAAAAGACTGTCCTGGACTTGGACACGCATGTGGTGACTACTGTCACGAATGGATACTTCCACTCAGACTGTTGCGCGCAGTCAAAACAGCCGCAGGGCGCGCAGTGCTACAGTAAAAAGCGAAAGATGGACACAAGTTATCATATTGTTGATCCAGAGTTTTATCTGCCAGACTTTGGGCCAGTGCCATGTAAAAGGATGAGAGCTGATGATGACTCACATTCAGACTCGGACCAGTTGGACAGCACGAACATCTCCAACCTGATCTCAGTGTTGGGTTCAGGTGGACTATCTGAGTTTGTGAGTTGGCAGCAGACGGACCTTGAGCAAATATTCGCCGCTCAAACAATTTGTTTAAAACATACACTGTTAACAGGCAGCGGTTGGACCAGAGCAATCGAAGCATTTTGATTTGTATGATTGTTTTTCTTTGTATCGTTTTATTTTATTGCTTTTAAATAAACCATGACACGACTGCAATTCTCTCTCTCCTCTGTTATTGAAAAATGTTGATGAAATGTGATTATATAGGTCCTAGATCAATCATATCCATTTCGGATTACTTTTGCACATTGACATTTCTCCTGCCAATTAATATAGTTTCTTCACACAGTATAAAATAACTGTACCTTTCATTTAAACCTTATTTTTATGGCGATTCGTCTGGGGTACTGGAGTCTGAAGAAATTAGTTATAACTGTTTCTCTGGAAAGATGTTGGAAGAGCTCCATCATGTGGCAAGTGAAGATCTGTACAGCCTCATGCTCCAGATCAACGCAGAATGTTATTCTAAATGTATTATTTATGTCAGGGCCTGTTTTTATTAATCAATAAAAAATAACATCATTTTAAAACACTGATGTATTGGCTTTAAATTGCACCTTCAACTCCTGATGAATTATAGCCTATCACTACTTGTTAAGTGTGCACAATAGACATAGGCCTACATCTAGGCTATGGGGTTTAGTCACCTTGTATTTTTTTCCATTTGTATCATTTTACCAGTCTAATGGAATATATATAGGCTAGGCTATAATTTATGACTACCATAACTAGAACTAAAAAATAATAGTTCATTAATGGCTCTTATGGGTCACTGGAATCTATTATTTCCTCTAATAAAATAAATATGATGATGAAATGAGGCAGCATGTTATTGCTAAAAGATTTTGTGTTAAATATTTTGAAACGCACGCGTGAACCAAACTCCACTTGGAAAAACAGGACTTTTAGCGGAGAGCTCACAGTTGTCTTTGCTCCGCAGGTCCGAGGGGGGCGGATGGCTCAGAATAGACAGTGCGCTTGTCCTTGAGACATGACTGCCCGAGGGTTTCCCATCTATATTCCCGGGACAGTCATACACTTTAGCGCGTCTGTTGGACAAGATGTTGGGTGTTTTTGTCAGAGCCGTGGTGAGTCTGTTGTTTTTTAGTCTACATGTATTTGAACTGCGTAATAACAAATGCGGTAACTTAACGTTTGGATTTACAGCATCAGACTGAGTGAAGGGGGTGGGGCACTGCACAGGACAACAACAATGTCACAATATTAGGTTAAAAAGTAACTCATGTTTCACCGCTGTAGCCTGTCAACATGCCTGGTTCGCTATTTGTTAAGGCAGAGTATTCATTTAAAGAGCGTTTTTAGCTGCCCTTCATTGTGACATTTTGCCTAGCGTAGCCGATAGCATGACGGTAGCTTACTGCGCATGCTGAAAACAAGGGCGTCGGAAAAAGCACTATAGTAGTCGCTACAGAGCCCCCCGTCAGTATTATCCTTTTTATACCCTATGTTGTGGCATGTAAGCTATTGCTAAAAACAACGCTGCAACACACGGTGGTCATAACCTTTTTTATTTTGAAACGTCTACCGGAAGTTCCGTAGTGTATTCCCAGAGGCTTCTTGGCACAATGAAAGTTGTGTCCATTGTGAAATGTGAAAGATTTATATGACCGAATTCATTCGTATCTCCACTGTCACTTAATTTATAAACACGCATGTTAAATCTGATGGATTTCCCTCCAAATTTATTTTCAAATCTTATTATTATATTGTCAGATAACGACTTAATATTGGTAGGCTAACCACCAGTGAGCATGAGGGCACAGCCTTCTTGCTTTGATGTGTGTTTGTTTTAGCTACCATTTCAAAAGTTCAACTGTGTCAACCTTCTATTTATAAGCTGGCATAGCATACACCAGTGGGTCCAAACTGTATTCAAACTGCTCAGTTGTTTTGGTGTCAATTTTCTCAGACCAAATCACCTTACTGTAAAGTATATGCCTTTGTAAATAATCAGAAATGTTGTTCACAACACTAAATCCTGTTATTACTTGAACCCATTTGCACTGAGTCATTTACTATTTGAGGCTTTGATTGCATGCACTTAATATTTAACAAGATGTTGACACCTGCTGGATTTGTGAGGCAGCATCTGTCAGCTCTTAAATACAATTAATCTTCCGGTTCAGCTAGTGAGATTATCAGTCAAATGAAATGGTATATCAAAGCAGTGAGCCTGCAGTATTGCCATGTAATCAGTTAAAAATACTTGACCAAAGAGCAGTTGTGATACTTTCTTAGTGTTAGACTTTCTTGAGTAATATTTTGCCTGTAACCTCTAATGGCAGAAGAGAGCTTGTGCTTATTAAGACCATGTCTTCCAGCTGAGGCCTGGTATGGTGAAGCCATGTCGCATGGTCAGACCAGTAACACAGATCCCAGAGAGGTCCCTGGTGCACCATGAGGGTTTACCTAAGCTGCCTGTGCCGCCCCTGAAGCAGACATGTGAGCGATACCTGGCTTCTCTGGAGCCCATCGTCAGCAAGGAGGAGCTGGAACACACCCGGCAACTGGTGGAGGAATTCCTCAAGGGTGGTGTGGGGGAAAGGCTGCAGAAAGGCCTGGAGCGACGGGCACGCAAGACAGAGAACTGGGTAGCTATCTGCGTGTATCTAGCTGATTATTTTGGTGTATTAGACATCTATATGTTTGTAATCCTGCCTTGAAGACTATAATCTAAACAAGCAATGGAGGAGTATATAGAAACATATTATATCCTGCTCTCTAACTACTGCTGTGTTTATGTAGCTGTCAGAATGGTGGATGCAGTCAGCCTATCTAGACTGCCGTATGCCGGTGGCAGTCTACACCAGCCCTGGGGTTGTCCTGCCTCGCATGCACTTCCAGGATCGACAAGGACAGATAAGGTGAGAAACCAGGATTCCCTTTAAAACCAGCCACACGAACTAAGCCATTTATCTTCCTAAACAAACCTCTACAATTACAAAAAAGAAGAGCCACTACTTCTAATGTTTGCTCTAATGTCTTGGGTTCTCATACTACAAGTTACAAACCTCAGTTGTCTAATTCTAAGCACATTCATAAAGTTGTTTCCAAAAGTGATTTACATTGTGTTGTCCAGTATAAACAAGCTCATATGAAGTTGGAGTTTCAAGCCGACCTTTGCACAGGATTCCCGCTACATGCTGGCTATTTAAAGCCCTTTGGCTGCTCATAACATTGCTCAGCTGTTTTTGACCACTGTGACCCATGGGACATGCAGTGAACACTGTGGTGACCCCATTGAGAAATACTCCAGTGAAGCCAGTGCTAGAGTTTTCGGTGTGCAGGTACAGTAGGTTCACACTTTGTCAGCCAGTGGCACTATTAGGTAATGATATTTGCTTGTAAATGTCTCCATTCAGAGCTGATTACTGATATTTGAATGTTGTGTTGTCTGTGCACCTCTCCTATGCACAGTGGCTTTAGAACATGAATACAGAACGAACCATAGGATCATCATATATCAATAAAACTATGTCTTCTGTACAGGTTTGCTGCCAAACTGATTGCAGGAGTTTTGGACTTTAAAAAAATGATTGACACGTGAGTTTGCCTGAAACTGATACAAATATCATACTGTTGTAACAGAAAGCTCATAATCATCATGACCTGCAGTTGGTTTGCTAAACTGCAAATGGATAATGTGAGGTGTTGTGTCATAGTGATACCCTGCCTGTAGAGTACCTGAGTGGGAAGCCACTGTGTATGGACCAGTATTACAAGATCCTGTCCTCCTGTCGTATCCCTGGTCCAAAGAGAGATACTGTTGTAAATCACACCATCGGGAAAACACCTCCCACTCATATCACTGTGGTCCACAACTTCCAGGTACTGTAGATGCTGCTGCTGCTCTTCTCCTTCTTGTACTTCTCAACATTTTAACTAGACATTTCAACAGAAACTCATTTTGTAATGTCATTATCATTGGTGCAATGGCTAAAGAAATACTGGATCCGTGGCTAAATTAACCTGGCCTGGTTTTTCCCCACAGTTCTTTGTCTTGGACGTGTACAACAGCGATGGCACCCCGCTGACAGTAGACCAGATTTACATGCAGTTGGAGAAGATCTGGAACTCCTCTTTGCAGACTAACAAGGAGCCTATTGGCATCCTTACATCACAGCACCGCAACACCTGGGGAAAAGCCTATAACAACCTAATTAAGGGTGAGCAGAGTGGAGATAAAAACTGTGTGGAAATGCTCAGTATCAGCTAGATTTATTTAATATTTAGAAGAAATATTGAAGAAGAGTATTTGAGAGAAAATATGTTATGGAAAAATTCTATCTTAAAGGCTGTTTTATTCCTCCTCAGATAAGACAAATAAGGAGTCAGTCCGTGTCATCCAGAAAAGTATCTTCACAGTTTGTTTGGATGCCCCGATGCCACGGGTGTCAGATGAGATGTATAAGAGCCGTGTGGCTGCCCAGATGCTACATGGAGGAGGAGCTCGCTGGAACAGTGGCAACCGCTGGTTTGACAAGACGTTACAGGTCAGCTTGAGACAAACTTTACATCTAAAATAATAAACTGTACTGTGGTAATGGTTGAGACTTTGAATGTACTTGTAAATCATCTTCAGTTCATTGTCGGTGAAGATGGTACATGTGGACTGGTGTATGAACATGCACCTGCTGAGGGTCCACCCATTGTGTTTCTCATCGATTACGTCGTTAAATACATGTAAGTTTGGGGTTTTTTGGTTTATTTTTTGAGTGTTTTCCCCATTTTCAAATGAACTCAACCTGACCAAGTGTTTCGTATTTTCTCAACAGACGTAGAACTGAAATGGTTCGCTCTCCCATGGTTCCCTTGGCCATGCCTCAGAAACTGCGTTTTAACATTACACCTGAGGTCAAGAGAGACATTGAGAAAGCCAAACAAAATATGAATATGTATGTAAAGTGAAGTTATGATGATTATTATTATTATTGTCTCAGCTTTGATCTCAGACATTTAGTTTAACTCACTCTTTTCTTTGTTTCATTAGAATGGTGCATGACTTAGATGTGAAGGTGCTTATGTTCTCTCATTTTGGAAAAAATGTGCCAAAGCAACATAAGCTGAGTCCTGATGCATTTGTGCAAATGGCTCTTCAACTTGCATACTTCAGGTAAGACATCCCTTTTTGTAGTCGAAGATAATGCTGGACGTGGACGTTAGAAGTGTATTACATCATATATCCTGTGTGCTGTTTTTGAATACCAGGATGTATAGTATTTGCTGCTCTACCTATGAGAGTGCATCGTTACGAATGTTTAAATATGGGCGAACAGATGCAATCCATGCAACTACTGCAGACTCGTTTAACTTCATCCAGGCAATGCAGGACCCAGCTAAACAGGTACTGTCAAACCACTAGAGTTTCACAATAAATGTGCAGTTTAAGGTATGTAAGCTGTCTGACTGAACAGTAAATACTGTCAACAGAACACAGAGAGGCTGGCGCTGCTGCAGAAGGCCGTTCAGACACATAAGGAGAACACGTATAATGTGAGTACTGGTGTTTATCGACATAAAAAAATCTTCCATCTGCCATCTGATTAATCTCAGTTCAATACATTCAACTTTTCTTTTTTAGGCAATTCATGGACAAGGCATAGACAGACACCTCCTCGGGCTGAAGATGCTGAGTATTGAAGACCTGACCTCCATGCCTGAGATATTCATGGATACCTCTTTTGCTGTGGCTCAACATTATAATCTCTCCACCAGCCAGGTATATTTGTATCTATGAAAATCAACAGTCTATTATTACTGAGCAAATGATTATATGTCGTCATGTTTGTTTGCTTGCGTATTTGCCCTCAGCTCTCCTCTCTCTGTGTCCAGGTTGGCTCCAAGACAGACTGTGTGATGTGCTTTGGTCCGATGGTGCCAGATGGCTATGGAGTGTGTTACAATCCCATGGATGAGCACATGAACATCGCCATCACGGCCTTCAACAGCTGTGAGGAGACGAACGCTGCCAAGTTTGCCCAGGCTGTAGAGGATGCTCTGTTGGACATGAGAGCTCTCCTGGAAGCTACAGCTACAGCCAAGCAGTGATCCCGCACAGGAGCCTGGCATGGTGTTTGTGTCCCACCGGGCTGTATGGGAGCTGGAACTGAACCGGTGCCGGAGTCGCTGGCTGAATGCCATGCTGACATAGACACACAGTGAACTGAGTGTGCTGGAGCTGAGGGGAAACCTGTTATCAAAGGGTTGTGGAAAGTGGGATGTGTGACTCTCAGTACGCTGCCTTTGTGATGAGAAGCAATTCTCCATGATGGAAATTCTATATTTTAATATACTGTGTGTTTTATACATATATATTGTGTTTTATTTATTTATATATATATATATGTATGTATATATATATATATATATATAAACTTTAAATGAAAATAATCTGCTGATTGCTGTTTATAATTTACTAGTTCCTGCTGCAGTCTTCAGAATAACACTGTCCTGGCTTGACTTAACGCTTGTGAGTGCTTTGACTTGTTTATTATTTATTTCAGGTCAAAATAATTAGCACATAGGAAAAAAATAGGATCTNTGCTTAAGCCTTTCTACCCCACAGAATAGAAGATAATATACTGTAAACTAAAGAAATGTTAAACATAAGTTTCAAACCTCCTCAAAATAGTTAATATTTAGTATCAAAGACGCATAAAGGAATATTCAGCTCTGAAGCTCCCTTTGGAATGTAGGTAGTCTCCATGAAATTCAATCTCAGCCATATTTCCAGAGGAGTGCCACAGAAACAGCTGTTGGCCTTTAAACACATTGGTCTTCAAGACATCCATGTCCCGGATCTAAACAAGAAACACAAGAAAAAGTAGTGCAGTAGTTATTACACTCTCACTTCTTTCCTATTAAGTATGCAGCATATTGAAACAACAACACGTGTTAAAAAGCCTGTCTGCACCATAATGTATGTAGACTGGGAGGTGGTGGAGTTGAATACTAATCCTATGTGTAGTGCTTGGATTCTGATCTTCACTGAGGGAGGGGCATTGATGAGGACTCGACAGGTGTGGTTAGTGTTGGATGTTGTTGGATTCTCAAAGACGCCACTTGGAGAAAACAGCTGAATGTCACAATCTGTGGGGCAAAGACATGGTACGTTTAATCTTTGGTAAAGTTATTCAGCTTCATTTGTGAAGCTCAAAATGGTTAATATTTGTTGAGACAGTGTCAGGTGCTGATTCAACTCTAGTCATCTTTTAGGCAGTTAAAAATGCTAATAGGGGAGGTGAAAGGTTACAAAATAAAAGCACAGTACAATACAATTTAACACAACATAAAGCTGAATCAAGGCTACTCTGACAATCCCAACAAGGAAAGAACATTTTAGCTTCGCAATATTTTCAGCTTCACTCTATTTATTGCAGGGCTTGTGTATTGGATTGCATTAGACTGTGCAAGTCACAAGATTGCATACATCGCTCTAGATTTGAACCTTTATGTTGCAATAGACTCAAACATTGGGCTCAATTCACTTAGAGTTGCATCCATTTAAAAAACCAAGTGAAGCCTCCTCTTTCACTAATACTCATCCAGTCTTTGGAGAAAATCCAACTCTCTGCACGTGCTGAGCACACAAGCACTTACTCTGATAGTGGCTCTTCTTCATGTTTTTCTGTGAATTGTAGCTGAACACCACCCCGTTCCCAGGGGTGAGCAGATTTTGACGCACCAGCAGGACGTTGGTTCTGGTGGTCAGTTCACTACCTGCCACCTGCTCACACTTCCTCACAAATGCCAGTCGGTCAAAAAATGCAACATACTCCTCTGTAGAAACACACGAGTAGCAGACATTTATTAAGCTGCAATAGGGCATGACACAGGATATATCATGCTTTATATATTTGATGAAATTTACTTTTTCTGCAGTTCAAGGAGCCAGATTCCATTGTAATATGAATGACATCATCTAGGGGTTGACCTATGGACACGGTGCAGCGGCCGGTCACGTCTTTCAAGTCCACCATGCCGGATTCTTCCAGGAGTAGCTGTCCACATACACCTGGTAAAAAGCAGACACTGTAATAATAATCCTGTAGCTCTTACTGAGAATGGGTAAGGAGTCTGAGTTTATGTGTACTAACTGGGCTTAGGCGTTGGGATGGGTGTTGTAATGGTCTGTGGGATGGTGATACCCTCTGTTGGACTTGGAGGAAGATGGCCCATGCGGTGCTGTGGTACATCTTTGTGACCCAGAGTTGGAGACAGGAGAGGTCCCTCCTCTGTGAGGTTAGCCTTCACTTCAGTAGGCACTGCAGTGGTGGTGACATCTGAGGTGGGCAGCACGTCTCTGCAGCTGCCCATGTTGCAGCCCTGGATGGTGATGGGCTTGGGCATGTGCATACAAAACAGAGGGCTGAGGGGCTCCGGCTTAGAGGGGCCCATGCAGGACACAGCTCTGGACTGGATCCCATATCCACAGGGTACTGAACACTGGAGAGCAAAGCAACACAGCGGTGAGTTTCTGCAATTATTACGTTCATATTTTAAATGAAACCCCTTCAGTTCACTTGACTTTACTGACCGCACAGCCAGGGCTGGTGGAATTTGTCTTGGGGCAACATGGTGGTCAAGCTCAGCTCGCAGTGTTAGGAATGTCATAAATAAACATCAGTGTAAGATATCACACAATAAACAGGATTCACATGAAGGAAGAAAAAAAATATTAAAGTTCAAGTAACATAATGCTTAAATATAGGGTTGCACGTCTGGGAACAAGGAGAGGATTTCGGAATCCTAGGAAAGAAACTGTTCTTAAAGGACCATACCACTGTGTCCGAGAGTCAAGCTCTTTAATAAGAAGTTAAGTATAATTTAAATGTTCTCAGACAGTTTTTGAATGTATACGTACAGATTTTCATTTTTTTCCTCACATTCCAGACAGCAATTGTTTTTTTCCACACAATATGAAAATCATTTGTTGGACTCTTCGTCTGCACTGCATTACCTCAACAAAAATGATTGTAGACTTGTTCACTGTGATGGATTACACACCTCAAGCAAGTTTCAAGCCTCTGCTAATAAATGGAAACCACTTGATGCCTGGAAAGGTGGAAAAAGTACATTTATATTTCAAAAACACAGTGAAAAGCTTGGACCACTGGTATGGACCTTTAAAATGGGATGTTGACTCAATATTGAGGATAGTAAATAAGCCACACACATTAAATAATGAGGAGAAAGCCTCAGTGTGTTACCACTTGCAGTAATAATGTTTTGATTTTTACCAATGGTATGATGGCTAGTATTTTTACTTCGCATTCCCTACTCATTTGGCTATGTTCTTGTCTTCTGTTATTAATTCTTTATCTTATCTAGGGCTGCAACTAGGGATCATTTTCATTGTTGACAAATCTGACGATAATTTTTGCTGTAAAAAATGTCTAAATATAGTGAAAAATGTAAATTCCCAGAGCTCATGTTGACATCTTCACATGTTTTGTCCAACCAACGGTCCAAAACCCAAAGATTTAAAGTTTTAATGATATAAAACGTAGAAAAGCAGCAAATCCTCACACCGGAGAAGCTGGAACCAGAAAATGGTTTACATTTCTGCTTGAAAAATGATTCACTTTCTGTCAATCGACTTAATCTAATCTAATCTTCATATTGCTGTCCATTTGTCTCCTGTGAAATGTACCTGGCTCCATGGTTTCACCTCCCATCTAAAGGTGCAGACCTGAACCAGGCAGGGCACTGTGGTGGCTGGTTTGACAGCTGCACGGCAGTTTACCTCCGGCACCACGCTCTCCCTGCCGTGGACGAACTGGACACAAGACACAGTCCTCTGAGCTACACCCAAATCACAGGACACCGAGCAGGGCGATGTCCTGAATACCTTCCACCTGGACAAATGACAGTGGTATTTAAGTCATTTTGCCTGTGCAAAAATTAATTTCTGACGTGTGTGTTTGTGTGTGATGTACCTTGCTGGGCAGCTGTGGGTGTTACATGAAACCACTGCTGTGGGTTTGGGAAAGTCACTGCACTCTGAATCCTCCACCACCTCCTCCTCCCCCTCTGTTTCTCCAGCGCAGTACAGCACCCTATTGGCCACCCCTCCTCCACACGTTACACTGCAGACTCCTTGCTTAGAGCGCCACCTGGTTGTTATAAAAAACATTTTGCTGCTGTAATTTTCAAACGCTTATTTGAATCAATCCTTCTTTCTCTAAATGGATACATAGTAGACTACATACTAAAGACAAATGAGATTTACTGCATTATACTATGTGTAAATACTGTATGTTATACGCATGTCAAGTACGCTGTCTCACATAGGAGGGCAGGGAGATGTGTTGCAGGTCTCAGACTGAGGAGGAGGTTTGGTAGAAGCATCACAGTGGAAGTCGGGCACCCCCAGTCTGGTCTGGTGGTCCACACAGGAAAACCACACCTGCAGGGTTCCTGCATAAGCATCCGGCTTTGGTTGACCTTATCTGATGAGGAAATGCTGTTTCTGAGTAAAGGTGAGTATATTATTTCCACTTACCGTTGCCACAGGTCTTTGAGCACTGGCCGATAACAGGACTCCAGACATACACAGGGGCCTGTCTAGAGCGTGGCAGCAAACCAGACTTTAGCATGGGCTGTTCCTGGTCAAGAAAGACGATATTTAGATATGCTTCACAGTTTGAAATAAGATTTCATTTTAGTCATTTTCTACTTCACCTCTCCCTTTGATTCCCACCCGATGGGACAAACATCTACAACACAGGGCACAGAATCAGATGGTTTGATCTGCTTTGAACAAAAGCTTTGATCCACTTCAACATCCTGACTGTCTTCTGGCCGGACACATGACACGAGACGTTTCGCTTCTCCTGGCCCGCACACTGCTGAACATTCCCCAGGCACCGACACATGCCATCTATAAACACACATAAGTGGGTTTTCATATAAAAGCTAATATTGTTGGTGTTCAAACTGAGGCAGCAGGATAACACCTAGAATCCTTTGTATTCTGTGGTCATAGGAAGTTATTTGACCCATGCATTCTCGTAAATGAATAAATACCTGGGCACCTAATGATCAACAGTACACTGTATACTTTATACCTGGCAGGACAGTGTTGCAGGTTACATTTTTCAACAGTATTTGGAGATGTATCAGGTGGGCATTCAGAGTCTGGAACCTTCACCACGTCGGCTTCATGTTTCTGAACACATCTTACAGGACGCACTCTCTCTCCTCCACCACAGGAGGCACTGCAAGGCCCAAACTTCCCTGGATCCCACCTGTAAGACAGTAAATTATTCATGTATACCTGTTTGTGCTGAGCTGTATGTGTATGTCAGTCCATAGGGAGAGAGTATGAACCTAACCTGGGGGGACAGGGGGAGAGCTGGCAACTTGTGTGGAGTGGTATGGGTGGAGGAGGTGTTTCACAATTGTGTTCCTCCAAATGATTGTTGGTATCATCTACACAGACATATACATGCTTCTGTACACCTGTAGAAAGAAAAATTGGCTTAAATTATTTTTAGATTTTTAGAATTATAGTTGAAGAGTTGAACTTTGGGGCAATATTTTTATATTTCAGATTCTACATCCCATTGCATGGCTTTATTGTGAACATTTATAGAAAAGAGAGAAGTTTACAAGACTTAATTGCAATATTCTAAAATGTACTTGTATGGATTTAAGTTGCAGTTGAGGAGATTGGCAAGGGAACAGTGTGTATGGACAAGGAAAATAAAAAACAACATATATTAAAGACAAAATGTTTCATAGTTATTCATCAGTTCAGTTTGACATTTGGTGGCATTTTCTCGTGAAAACAACTGAGAACAGAACAATGACAAAATGAATTTGGCATATTCAACACTACAGTGTCCTTGATAGACAGATACTGTAAGTATGGGATAAAAGCTCGCTCAAAAAGGTCAGTATTGCTGCACACTGTTATACAAATGCCTCCTCTTTGGGATTTCATGTGTAAAAGCTATTGGCTCCTAAAACAAGAAAGCTAAGATTATTATGTGCAATCAGCCTGTGAATGTATAATGACATCTGCCATCAAATACATTATATTATGCTGGGTATTCTTTTTGTGTTTTTCAATATGACTCGTGATTAACTTGCCTGATCCACAAGAGACAGAGCAGGGTGTTGTGAAGACAGCCCATTTGCCTTTAGGTGTGATGTCTGTCAAGACACTGTTTCTGGTAGGTACGTAGAACTGGTAGCTAATGTTTGGATTCGTTTTCTCTCCATATTCTTTTCCATATTTGCGATAGACCTGCAAAGAGAAATATATTTATAAATGTCAGATGTTGCACACATTTTTCCTTAACATTATATAAAGATTTAATGTGTGAAAGCAACATTTCTCAGTTTTCAAATGTTGAAGAAAGGCCCCCTCTTGCATTAGAATGTGACATCAATTTATTTTTCAAAAATGAATGTTTTCCTCTCCTGACCTGTACGTTTATCTCCTCTTGCAGCGGTCCAGGCAGCAGCAGCTCCTCCATCTCAGGCAAAAGGTCAGGGGTCAGGTGGAGGCCGTACTCTAGGCGGTTATCATCCAGTGGGGAGGGGTGGGTCATATTCAGTGCCATGCTGCCCATCCCAGACACAATGTACCGATCCCCAACCATTACAGCTGCGGACACAAATGCCAAAGACAACAGCAAGTTTCAATCCTGTTTTAGAAACGTAAATCTCTGTGATGACACTTACCCATGTGAGTGAAGACAGGTGCCATGTTGACAATATGAACCTGTGTGGCATTCACTGGCAGAGAGAGGAAGGTGGTATACTCTGAAACAGAAAGCACTGAATTTTGACTCATGGAAGACAATACAGGAATTAGTGCTGTAACTAGCATTACTAATTAATCTATTGATTATTTTTTGCAATTAATCAGTTAAGCATTTCATCTAAAACTGTCAGAAAATAGGGGGAAGTGCCCATCACATGTTCCCAGGCCCCAAGAATAAATTGTTAAAATTAAAATTGCTTGTTTTGTCTGACAAACAGTCTAAACCCCAAGTATATTCAATTTACAGTCGAATAAAACTGAGAAAAGCAGCAAATCATCACATTTGAGAAGCAGGAATCAGATAGTGTTTGATACTTTTGATTAATAAATGATTCATTGATTGTCAAAATACTTTCCAATTCATATTCTGTCATTGAATGTGTTTGGTAATGATACACTGTTGTTTGCTACCTCTGGCCTGGCCACCAGTGTACGAGTCAGTGGTCAAGCTGCAGGATGATCCATCTCCACCACACACCCCACACACATCCCTCACTTTCCCAGAGTGCAGCACACCATCGCAGCCAAACAGCTAATCAGAGACAAACAGTGCATTTAAAAAGGTGTAAGACTGAGGGTAAAAAAAAAGGAAAGTGTGAAAGAGTAAGACTGCATCTGTTCTCTTAGTCATCTCTACCTGGCATTTCCCTCTTAGACAGGCAGCTGTGGAGCCAAAGGGAGGTGGGCTTTCTGACTCACAGCGAGTCCCATCCTCAAACTGAGAGCCACGGCTCACTATGAAGTTTTCATCATCTGACTGGCACATATACCTGCACTGCTCATCCCCTGGTTATGACAAGAAGAGTTTACAGGGAAAAAAAGAGTTAGAGATAAAGGTTTTGTCCCTTTACATATGGAAATAAAGTTTTCTTTAGGCCCACCTTGTGCAAAGCCTACAGCAGGGATCCAGGTGTAGAATGAGGCAGTGTTTGGTAGCAGGTAAAGTGGGTGGAGGTTGGTTTGGGAACACTGCTCGGCCATGAAATCCAGCTGAGTGCGCTTACATGGCTGCAACAACATGTGTGGGAGAAAAAACTTTTTTTTTACTTTTCTGGCCTGATGATGGCATCTGAATCCACCACTGACAGGTTTGCACATTCAGCCTATAGAGGCACTCAGGGGTGAGCCTTTTTCTTTACCTCAAATTGATTTCAGGAATAGTTCACTTTGCACCAAGCTCATGGTCTCACTTTTAAATGACTTCTTTCCCTCTAATTTTCTGAGTCATCCCATCAATGCTTCTATTTTTGGAGGCTTCTTATGGGAGCACAGACTGCAAACTACTGACAAAAGATCGTTATAAAGTGGGACGATTCTTTGTACAATGATCCACTGAGTAAATAGTATTGACCTACTGTATGGAGGCCCACTGTAAACATTACCAGTAAGAACTTACCTGCTGGTGACAAAGTTCAGCCTCAATATCCGGTCCCTCACAATCATTCCCTCCGAAAGCAGGTCTGAAAAATAGACATGACATGACAAATGTGTTGTGGTAGCACTTAAAGCAAGTCATCTATAAGCTGTGCACTTTGAAACAGCCTCATATAAAGTACAGTCACAGGATCTTCAGCACTGACTATGACTGATGCTTGCATCACATTTGTTACCTTGGGTTATTGCATTTCCGTGTGCGATGAGTGACTCCCCCACCACATGTCCGTGAGCAGTGGGAGAACTCTGACCAGCTGGACCAGGAGCCATGCACCACCACAGAGGAGCTGAGCTCATCTGAGGACACACAGCGCCCCTTCAAACACCACTGGAAGAGAGGATTGTACCTCATGAAAAACATGCTTGGGCCTACTTTTTGTAAATAATAACACTCTGGGAAAATGATTGGACCAAAATGACTCACTGATCAGTACCTGCTTAGGTGCACACTCTGTCCCGTCCAGCAGTGGAACCAGGAGACGTTTGCAGGAGCTGTCATCATCAGGGTTAATGTGACAGGACAGAGCACGACAAGCTGGCTGATGGGAAATGAGACCACATGACAAGAAATGTAGATATTTTTTATGTGAAATGCCACCTGGTGGTATCAAGCTGCTATTTCAAGTGACTTACCAGGTCAGGATTGGTGAAAGAGCAGGCTCTTGCAGTGCTACCAAAAGCTATACGGCACTGGTCATCCACTCCATAATATAGACCAGGCTTCCAGTCCTGTAGGGAGCCTCCCAGTGCAGGCAGGTCTTTTACACATTCAGCTTTCCCTTCACTGGGAACATGAATACATGTGATATCTCATTATCAAGACCAGACTATAGCAGATTTGTACCTCACATGTGTAAACTACTTACAGTAAAATACACAAAGAGTTTTTCTGTACTTAAAATGTAATATGGTTTTAAAGAATTTCAAATCAAACCTAAATATTAAATTGACCTTTCTCAAAATGTGAAACGGTAATCTGTTAAAACAACCTGAGGTGAAAGCATTAAGACATGGCGTGTAGATGAAAAGGCCCTTTCAACAGTGCCAGGTCTGCTTGATGAATGAGAGACATTGTCATGCACAGCTGCTCTGACCAGGTTGTCCCACCTGAAGAATGTGAGCAGCTGCTGTCTGCTGCAGGGGGACCAGGTCAGATCCACACTGTTGTAGCCTCCATCGGAGGCCATCATGAACCCACTCCTGCTACAGGTGTTTCCTACTCCGTCATGGTTGATTCCAAAACTGGGTGAAAGTAAATTAAATATAAAGTATGTTGAATTTACTTGATTGTAGATATTTAATTTCTTTATTCAGATGCTTATATCATGAGCAATCTTAATGAAGTTGATTTTGAGTAGGCTAATATTTATAAGTTTATAAGTTTTCATTCTTTTCCTGGAAAGAGCCAAATTATTTGGTACTAATTATAGGGAATGTGCTTAAAGGAATTCAAGCACAAGGCTCAATTGAAATACAAGTAAATATTTATTCATTATAGATATATTATTGGACAGTTTATTCTCCATATATGTTTAATTCTATGCTTGCCTGTAGTCAAACATGACATTTCTACATGTTTACCTACCTCAAAGTGACCATGTGTTACCTAATTAGGTTTATAAGCTGTCATGTCAACTTTAAACAGATATTGTAGATAATGTGGATTCACTGTTGATCATGCGTTAGACTCTGCTTTACCTGTGGCCAATTTCATGAGTGATGGTGATCCCCAGGTCAAAGCCTGTGTCCTCTGTGATCACACAGCTCCATTCACTGGAGCAAGCCCCACCCAGCTGCGCTACACCCCTGACCTGCTTATTCCCATCAGGCAACGCCAGGTCGTACCTGTTTGTGGTGGCAAACATATACAGTAAACAATGGTTTATTCATTCATAAAATATGAAGAAAACATCTGCTTACAACACAGCCAGCAACACGTAGCACACCTTGTAATGTACAACAGAAGATCAGCGTGTAGTGGGTCTGTGTCGTTTGAGGGGTTTATCCTTCTGCCCCAGTCACACACACTTCTGAGAGAAGAGGTAATGTTGGCAGACATGTGGATCTCTGGCTACAATAAAACATAAACAAACTGAATTTAAGGTCATTCTACTATTGCTCACGTTCAAAGTCACTCTGGATAACAGTGTTATCTTAGTACCTATGCATGTTTAAACTACACAACAGCTATAAGACTTTAGAGTACTGTACTAACATACTACTTCTAAAATCTGGTCATTCGTGAACTTGATTCTACATTGAACTTACAACAGGGAGCTGCTTACCTCAGGCTCTGACAGGATGATCATGCGGACCAGGTGCACCCTCATGTTGGCGCCCAGGGTCATGTCTCTCAACAGCTCTGAGGCCTGGGTGGAAATTGGAATATAAGTCAGGTTAATATATTTCAGGATGCTCAGAGTGTAATGGGACTATAGTATTGCAGTGCAGTCTAAACACATCTGGTCATGTAAATGTTTCAACATACAACATCTGAACTGTTTTTTCTCTCTAACTTGTGTTGCTTTTTACTTGCCTTCATTATTCATTCATTACTCTTTATTTCAGCCTCTACCAGCCACTACCTTTTTCCATTCATTGGTTTCAAGGCACACAACAGAATATGAGCTGTTCAGAAAACCACCATTTTACTGTATGTTTTTGCTCAGACTTACAATGTTGAGGTTGGTGAGGATATATCGTTCTGTGTCCTGCTTGTGGACCTGCTGGACATCAGGCCCTACCACCACCAGCAGTTCCAGATGTGTGATATCAGGGATCAGAGCCGATCGACGCAGCCGCTCACTCACTGTGAACAAGAAGACACAGTATAGATATACACCAGTAATCTGCTTATGTGCATAGTACCTGTTTTTGTAGTTAAACAAGTACTGTAAGATGGTGTTTTACTGTATATATTGCACTTTATTACACCATGACAGAAAGAAGATAGTTCTCATTGCATTATATGTTAGTCTTCAAACTATTCAGCCATAGAGAGACCTACCTGAGGCGTCAGGAGAAGAACCAGAAGAGGAAACTATGTCTCTTTGACTGGAGGAGTGATGAAAAAGCTGTAAGAGGACACAAACAATAACACCATTTTTAGGTCCTTTAGAAACAGCAGCTTTAAACCTGTGTAACTAAATTTAGATCTGTGGCCCAAATACTGAATGAAAAATAGGCTACAAAGCTATTTTAGAGCTTTGTTTTTCAGCGATTGCCATGTAAATCCAGTAAAACACAGCTATGGCTCTCTGCAGGTCGTGGGTTTTCACAGGATGATAAACAGTTTAAAGTTGAAGGGTTCAATGTACTTTGCAGAAGTCCCGAGCAGTGGAATCGCTAACCACAGTGCTCCTGTTCACCCGCAGCTTTCCACCTACCTCGTCCAATGGAGAACTCATTAGAGTGGCGAAGCCAGGCCGCAGTAACAGCAGACAGAGCAGAAGAGTCATAAAAACCATGTTTCCCCTCTTCCTGTGCGTCTACCTGCTTTAACACTAGGACAGTATGTGATCCTCCTATTCAGCAGGACAGAGCCCAGCCAAGAGGGTAGGAGTAACATGTGTTTATGTAAACAGTAGGGACAAAGTTGATGAGTGACACACGTCATTTGCTAGTTTTTTGGGACCAAGAGGACAGCTCTCACTGGTTGTCTTGTTTTCATTTTTTCTGTACTATGACTAATTTGTGTGATTTCTTGCCTTTCGTCACTGAGCAATGAAAACTATTACAATCCATTATGATGTTTTGTATTTGAAACATTTTGATGATGAGAGAGAATCAGCGATGGCAGCTGCATGCTTTATTTAGTAACGTGGAATCCACCTTTGGATCCTACCCATATTTATATTTAGGCCTTTCACAGCTGCTGTATCACTGCTGAATTAATCCTCATTATCAAAAATAATCTGGTGTGTTGTTGCCTGTTGGAGCCATTAGAGGGCAGACGTGATCCTGTGGATGGACTGAACAGAAGCA
Source organism: Maccullochella peelii (assembly GCA_002120245.1). NCBI lineage: Eukaryota > Metazoa > Chordata > Actinopteri > Centrarchiformes > Percichthyidae > Maccullochella > Maccullochella peelii. Next base: position 89,103 of record LKNJ01000732.1, read on the forward strand.
CACTCACACAAAAAACCTCATCTAATAATAAATGTCTTATTTAGAAGGCAGAAGGTTCACAGTGGAAACAATAAAACAACGATATTAAAGCTAGAATTGACAAATCTTTTCCTCTGGGCCACGGCTATAATAATTTTCCTTTACTACTTAAACTGGGCCTGATGAATGACTTTTCTCTCTACATTCAACTATTAGCAGTGATTTGTTTAATACCTTGGTGGCAGGGAAGTGATTTTAAATATATCATTATGCCTTTGCCCCACAGATTGCACCATACTTCTAACACAATGCTGGTTTGCTCTGTTGATTCACTTTCATTGCTTCATAGGCAACATTTTCCTCTTGCTATGATAATTATACAAATATACAGAAATGACCACAATTATTCCACCTTTCAGATAAACTCTAAAAGGTTGTTTCACCATACTGCAAAAAGTGTGTTGAAACAACATTCTCTCCTCCTCTCCAGCCCCTTCCTTCCTGAGGGGGCATAGTTTATCTCCATAAAGCTAGAATTCAAACCCCATCTGCCATTAGTCTGCCAGATATCTGCCTGTTGTCAGTCTGAATTAACAGCTGGGTGTCACAGGCATTACACCAGCATCGCTGCTCCACTAAAACCTCAATGCCCTGCTGGATTTACCGAGCACAGCAGACTGTGATAAGTGTTGTTGGATCCTCATAGCCATGTCTGTTCAGAGGAGGGTAGGGATTGTATATTTATGATCCTAAATTATATATATCTAGCCATATGGGATACTCAAGTGGGCACAACAGATGATGCCTCGGGAAAATGTTGTTTGGTTGCAGTTACTGAAAAAGGAGGAAGTTGTTCATGGAATGAAGTTAATCATATGATCTCTCTTATTCTGTTAGATAGATACAGTCATATTTTTGTCGTCCTTTCCTTGCAACTATTTTTAGCATACTAATTTTAAGTAAGCACCTAAGTAATATATGCCAACCCTTCCAAATGGCATGTTACTTGTTACAACCCTTTTGGATAAACACTTGCTTAACTAGATTTTGTACTGTGAAGCCCAACCTCTCAGTGTTTCATTTTGAGATGCATTTATTTAGAGTGGATCTGGCTTGTACATAAAAGGATTCTCATTCATCTGCTGCTCCAAGTCATTCCCTCCATCTGTCACACTGTTGTAAAACATTAATGTGTGCAGTAACTATAAATGTTCACCTGCCCCTTTATGACAGCCCATCACCTAAACTCTTTATGTTTGGATACTGTATGGCGGATAAGCATTGATGCTAGAATTTGACAGTATTTATTTGAGAGAAAAGTATTAAGATCACTAAAATAATCGAATCTCTTGCCTCTTGCTTTTTTTTATTGTGCAAGTTATCAGTTGTTACTATAACCAGAGGGACTTGATTAAATCTAGCACACCTTTCATGTCCGACTCATTGAAGCTGCTTTTCTGTTAGGTATGTGACTATTTATAAAACTGCCAGAGTGATGGATCAGATGTTGAATCAAAGTTACAGCCATACATAAAAATATCACCACCAAATGGCCTCATAACATCCGTTTTTCAAATATATGGATGTTTCTCTCAATCGTTATGTGTTTTGTTTATGTATTGAGCGACTGTCTTCAAGTTGTAATATACAAAAATCTGTGAGCTCAAGAACATTTCCTCCTGCTGATTTTTGTTGCTAATTAAGATGAATATTGTGTTGATGTTATATTGTCAGCCCTGAGATGATGATTTTCCAGCCTGCAATGCAATACTGGGGATGCTAAAACTCAGTTGCACTACAAAATATCCAGAAACTTTCCAGGCTGTGGTTTTCTTCCAGTAGTCCCCCAGCTGTTTTAGCACATGTCAGCATATTATGGTGATGCAAAGACGCTGCAGGGGCATTAAATTATGCCCTTGTGCTGATGATGATTTAATGATCATGGTGGTTTCTGATAAATGAACAAATATCTGCAAGTAATTACACTGAAGCGTTTTCAGGGGAAGTGCTTTTGTAATGTGTGTTTGAATGAGAGGAGGGAAAAGGGGAATTGACTGTGTCAGTGTCTGATGCTCTGCAATGGAAATTCCACACCTTCTAATGCAAATGACTGTCAGATACTAAGCCAAACAAGAAAGGGAATTAGTGGCAACTTCAACCTGTTTCAATGTGGATCTTTTGGTCTCTACAAACTGTGAAACGTGTGTCATTTTTCCTTGTGACTTCTATCAGTGATAAAGTTTAATTTATCCAATTTCATTGAAAAACACCCTCTCGTAACATACAGTTAATTTGTTTGATGACACTGATATAGTCAGAATTTATGGAATCATATTGGACTAAATGGTTGGTGGTAAACTGTGCAAATAAAGTGAGTAATCTGAGTTCAGGTCAGGTTACCCACTGCCTTTGACTACAATCCACATAGCTGGAGTTTAAGCTCAATTATGTTTCTAAAAAGAATGAAGCATTTTCTCACTTCCACCTGCTCGCACGTCTACAGCATAAAAAGATTAGAAATCTTTCATTAATTTACCCTATTTTGCCACGGCCTCTTTTCTCCTGTGCTCAGCCTTGTTCCCTCTATTCCTATGAGACTACTGTAACTGTAGTTGACTGCAATAAGGGACTGCAGGGAAGGGCACTGAATACTAAGGCGGCCAAGCCACACAGCCTACATTTAGATCCAACCCGCCCATGAATGGGCAGAAAACTCCTATTGGGATTTTGAATGATGGTGTAGCAGTTGTTAACAGACAAACACTATAGCTTAACATCTGTTTGCACGTGGCTGAATTTTAACAAGCTGCATGTGAAAAGGTCTGACTGCAAAGTTTGGACTCAAGCACGAGTAACAAGCATAAGTACCAAATGTGATAAATTGAGACTTGTGGGGAAAATGGCTTGTCCTTGCATCCTTCATGTAGCCTAATACACAATCAATACATGTGAAGACTGCAGAACATTAATCTTTTGCCTCAAACCAATTGGAATTTCTATCCTCCTCCTTTAGCCAATACGGTAGTATTATCTGAAATCGTTTTTCTTCATTCCCGTATAGCACTGTTTCTCAGCTGGCCTTGTGTACTCCAAATCAGTAATTATAGTAGTAGGCTATGTTTGGATAAACTTAACCTGAATTCTCCTGGTATAGTCTCTCAATTTGACATCCCACTCTCAAGCTTTGGGACTTCTTTTCTATTCTAGAACTTGCAAGATGCCTAAGTAATTTCTTAAAATATAATGGCTACATAAATAACTATTACAGCAAAAGTTTGAAATAACTTAACAATCTTAAATCTTACACATCAGTTTACTTGTAATATAGAGGACTACTCTATACTGTACTGTGAAAACAGTTGTATAATGTCTTTTGTGGCTCTTAAGGGAGCTTTTATAACCCTGATGATGATGACCCTGATCATCAGGGTTATTTCAATATGGGCTTGAGACTTCAAATGTTTAACAGAAAATCTGTGTTAAGGCCTTGTGGGTGGAGTTTGAAAGACCTGGGCAGGGACCAGACATGGTCTAAAAAGACTCTACTGAGTTGCATTATGGGAATTGTAGTGTTTAACCCTTACTAAGGACTAAAACTCAGTATATTTCAGCTTCTACTGCATCAATTTTGAACATTGTTTTTAAATCTCTTATCTCTTGTGAGTCCCCCAACTTAATGAAAGTGCAATGCTAAATTTCCAGAGAGTCCTTTTAATGGTTACTTCTAGGCTATAAATATGGCCTATAAATATTATGCATAATTTTACAGTAATATGCTATCTAATCATTAGATATTTTAAAAAAAACATGTAAAGTCAATAAGCAGACATAGAGTTTTTACATTAGGCCGTTTATAGGTTTTAATTACACAGACTGGTGCAGTGACAGAGGTAAAGTACCTCTAGTCATAATGGCAAAAAAAAGCATCTATTTATGAGCCATTTGACCCCTCTTCGAAAGACAATCCCAGCTTACTCTCATCAGTGTCACAGTAAAATTGGGCTTAAAAGCTAAAAGTGTGATATCTGCCTTTAAACTCTGTCCCGAAAATGAGAATGTAGGTCAAAAAGTGAGTTTGGGTACACTAACCCTTCACTGTATACGAGATGACACGTGTAAATGGCTCTTAAAGCATACAAAGAGTCAGTGTATAACCCATGGTGCCGCGACGTCAGTGTCTCTGGCACTGAGCTGAGTTGGTCGGGGCCAGCAGCAACGTCACTCCCTGACGGCGGCATCAGAGCAGCACGGACGGCCATCCGCTCAGCAACGAGTCGCTCCGGAACTCGGCGGAGGAAGACAACGTTGGACAGCGGCTCTCTGCTTTGGGACGGCGACTTTCCCGCCTCTGTAGCTCAGGTAAACCCAGAAGTGGCTTTACATGGGAAAGCTTTTATTAATGTTAAGGTGAGTTTTCTGTTTTTTTTTTAGTCAACTAGCAACGAAGGAACAGCGTGGGTACCAAACGTTGCGAGTACAATGACTAGCAAGCTTCCCGCACTGTAGCTGTTGTACTGTAGCCATAAACTGTGTGTTGCTATGGTACTGCCAGGCAACATCCCACCTGCTGCTGCCGTGACTAGCTATATGCATTTCTCACTCCTGTCAACCCAAACAAATATGAATATGTGCAATCAAAGCGCTCTTTCATATGTTTTAATTCACCATTCATTTGTTATGGATTTAGGTGTGCGTGTTTACGTGTTGTGCTGTTTTCTCCTAGCCACCTGTTTTCATAAGACTTGAATGGAATCGATAATAATAGACTTAACGCTACAGTTAATTTGCTTGTCATTTAAACTGTGCTAATTTAAAGCAGTTTACTTAATAATAGCCTCTGCGCTTACATTAGCGACACTCTTCTTGCTCCACATTGTGCCTTGCCTGTCGGCTATTCAGCAGCTTTGGCAGACAGTAGAAAGGTCGTTGTCTGTTTTGAGTGTTTTTCCAGTCCAGTGCTCATGTGCCTGTGGCTCTAGGTGACATTACAGCCCATTTCCACTAAAACACAGCAAATGCTTGTGATTCCCTTTGTAACTGCTGTGTGTCTGTTTATTTTCATAGTGTCTGAGTAATACCCAGGACCACAAGAGCGAACACAAGATGGTGATTACCAGCGTGGCATCCCTCAGAAGTACATCACTGGCCATGGACACGGAGAAAAGATGCTTGCAGTGAAGGTGCCTAGTGCATGCAGTAGTTTCCTATTCTGTGGCTCAGACAGCTGCTGTGGTTAGGCATCAGTGCATGCCAACACCAGGCCTGTGATACAAAGAAATTCCATTATCCCTCATCTCCTGTCTGCTGTGACAGAGAGGAGGAAGTCACTATACCATGCTGCCATGAGGCCAGGAAGGAGGGAGAATTATGAGTCAGAATGGGGAAGAAAAGAAAACTGTCACTCCTCAAATCCATCTATAAGCTTGGTAGACAGCTCACACACTTATTTTAAGAGCAAGACCAGATCTCTTTTCAGCTGGCATCTAGAACAGCAGAACTATGTAGAGACCTTGCTTCATTTCGCTTTCCATAAATTATCACTGAAACCTTTTACTTTTTCTTAAACTGTTATGTCTGTATACATTCCAGGGATTAGAGTTAACACTTTGAGTGAGTGCAAAGTGCGGCGGGGTGCATCCAAGGCGAGCTCTGTTCATTGTGTTTTAGTTTACACACCTCCTTATCTCAGCTGTCAAAAGGGGAGGATTCTTTTCTACAGTAACTTACCCAGAGCAATAGAGATAGTGGTGGGAAAGGACGGGTGGGAGGAGTGAGTAGAACGGAGAATGACTGTGAGGGAGTGAGCGTGCTTAACCCAGCCATTGAGTGACTCTTGTATCCAAGGACGAAGGTAGCAACGCATCCAAACGCCACTCTTCGCCCACGGACTGCTGTGAAGAAATGAGGCGGTCACATAGACTCAGCAACCTGCCGGCCCTTCTTCACAGGGTCCCTGGGGTTTGACTCGCCTGTCTTTAGTGCCAGGGCTGATGACTGAGCAGAACATGACCGCAGCTAGAGTGAACTAAATAGAACGATAGACTTATGTAGCTTGAATGGGAGTTGTTTATTTTCCTTCCGAACCAAAACAAAAGTGTGTTTCCCTTATTTCACCAGTGTCATTGCACCTAAACTGGCCCACGTTTGTGTATGTTTTTGGCAGCGGAGCAGGCAGGACAGGAGGTAGTAACAGGTGCTGCGTGCCAAGGTGGATTTGGAAGTGTGGAGGAGAGCTGAAGATCATGGGTAAATCAAACAGCAAGCTCAAGCCAGAGGTGGTGGAGGAGTTGACAAGGAAAACCTACTGTGAGTACCGTCAGGTCTTTTTCTTTTTGCTTGTCTTTAGAAAGAAAAGCCTGCACAAACTCTTTTCAGCTAGCCTGTGTGAGAATAAAGGAACATACAGTGTGTGATAGGAATACATAACTTTAATGTTATTGCTGCAGTTTTTCAAATCATACTTTCCGCCTACTGTCTCCCATACAGGCTGTACAGTAAATAACCCTGCCTGCAGGGATATATTGGGATTCTACACCAGTTTATCGTTATCGACAGAACAGAGCTACAACTAAATGTCAGCTGGGAATAAGCGCCCCATTTGATTTAAATTTACATTTAAATGTTGTGTAGCAAATTAGGATTGGTTAAGGTCTGGCAAAAGGTGTAATCAGCATCTTTAAATCACACTGAAGGGATTTATGAATATGGAGATGCTGAGTTTGTATCAGCTATCAAGCTGGGGGTTTCAGAGATGAGGATATGGTTTTTAAATGCAGTTCATGGACCGTCTGTATATTTATATATGTATACAGAGATAGATAGATATAGAGTATAAACAGAGTCCAAATTATTTAATGCTATGCTATACATGCCACAATTATAAATGGCATTCCTGCATAGAGATTGACAGTAATGGTGGGATTGGTGGGAATGACCAAAGTCAAAAAGCTGGAGTGAGTCTGCAACATTGCAAGTACATGGATTTGTGTTGTTACTGTCAACTTATCAGGACATTGCAAATTGACAGCATTTGCTTTTCTCACCTTAATAGCACTAACTTATTTATTGATGATATCCTGCTGAACAAAAAAAAAAAAAAGATTTCAGTCAAATTTGAACAGAGATTACATTTGTAATTACCACAATGATGTCTGCTCAGAAGACACTATATTAATCATTGGTGTGTTATTTCTGGATCACAGCGCTATTATTATTATTTGAGCAGTACAGTGTGCAGGTGTGGGTGGGAGTTGACATCCATTAGCTGCTTAATGACAGTGTTATTTGTGTGGTGGGTCTCTCCACAGCAGAACCAAGGAAGGCTGTTGTGGCAGGAAATTGCTGTGGAGGAAGATTGGGCTTCGTGCTGGGCTGGGCTGCTTGCTGCTGTCCTTTACTCTCTCTCTCTCTCTCTCGCTCTCTTTCTCTCTCATTCTCTCTTACCCTTTTGCCCTGTCTCTCTCGTTTTATCCCCTAATTGCCCTCTTTGAGCAGGGAATGGAATAGTATAATTAGGATCTTATCTGGTTAGCATCGCTGAGAGGGGCACCAAGCTTTCTCTCCCAGCGTGATCATTCTCCCATGTTCTGTTGTTGCCTTACTTGAGACTCTTATCATCTCTGCTTTCCTTTATCCTGTTGCCTCTTTCTCTTGCTCTCCCATGTGAAGCTTTGTCTGCCATTTTAGTCAACGCTTTCCTTTGGCTCTTGACAGATTGGGGACTTAGTCAATTTTTCTGTGCCTATGTGTCTTTTTGTTTCAGCGGTGGAAGAAGCAGGGTGTTTTTTCCCCAGCAAATTATGCCCTCTGTGTTGACAGGAGACCAACAAGGCCAGGCCAGAAATGCTACCTGTTTAGTTATATATCTATAGATGTCTATCTTCTGCTTTGTTGTAGGTTTGAAAATGTAGGCATCTTCATTAGAAAATTATTATCACCTTATATTTTAAATAAAATGCTTTCTGGCCAAAGGCTCTGGCTAGCCAGGGTTTTACCTGTTCTCAGTGAAAACTGGGGGAAATGGTTGCAGCCTCACCTGTACTTTAAGAGAGCCTAATTCAACCCCAGAAATGTTTTTCCAAATGAATGTTGTGGCATCTCATGGAGAGACCAACAGTCCTTTTAAAATGTCTGCTGGATGTAATAGCATGATGATTTTTGTTGTCAAAGCCATGAAGAGGCTCACACTGACAGAGCGCAAGCTGGATGAGTTCTTGCAGACCCTGCAGGGCCAACCGGCTGAGTGGGCCCTGCACTCTCCTGCAGTGGGCTGATTGCATTATTGCCCATTGCCTCTGACTGAGTTATGTAATATTTTTTTTATTAAATTGTGGCCATGGTAAATTGTCTCGATTTTTGACTACATTGACTTTTGAGGCCAATTTAATGGTAGCTTGGCTTGGCTGACAGTCGTGAGATTGACCCTGACATTTATTGCCCAGGAAAGGGTCGCATGATCAGTTTTCTTGGCGAAATGCTGAGCAGAACAAATTGAGGCCGAGATATATCCAAGCGAAGGCTACCTGACCAGTCCCATTGATAGCCTCTGTATGATTCTGCTCCAGCACTGAAGTACTCACACATTATGGAGTACATGTGTAAATCTCATGGTAATGTGTTTACAAAACAATCCTTTTCACCCTTGTCAGGAATATATATTTTATTACCTGACCAGACTCCTGCAATGTGAGGGTGTTGGATAATTTAATAATGCAACTGAACTTGCTCAAAAATGTCTTATTTGTGGCACGTGAATGTCTAGGCATGAAACTAACTGTTTGCTTTGTTTCCCTGATTGAATACCTTTTGTAGTAACTATGGCTATGAGTCGCTCAATGTTAAACATTACAGTAGAAGAAATTATAGATTAACTAACTAGCTGTTTGTTGTGTTTATAAGGCTCTTGCTTTGCCCAAGGCCCAACGGAAGTGGTAGTAGATGACATCTATCCTCAGACTTACAGAAGCATGAATTCAGAAAGTATCTCTCAAAGGACCACCTAGTTAAATTAATGCTATTGATTTCCAGCCCTTGTTTTCATTAGTAACCCAAGGGGCCAAGAGGCCGAAGATTGCTTTGGTTACTTGAGAGAAAGTAAAGAGACAAGGGAAAGCCATGAGGGATTGGTTGATTAGATACTGGCAGATAATGGTGTTTGTGTGGGCATAATAACACATCCTGCCTCTTAAACTGTTCTCCTTCCTAAATCTGTGGCTGACCTTCATTCCCTCAGCCTTGTTTGTCTTTTCGTGGCTCCCTGGGGTTTACTCCCACTTGTCCTCGACTATACTGGCCAGGAGAAATTATTATTCATGTCCTCCTGATAGTATGCTTGAATCAATTAATTCTACATTCAACTAAACATGGCTATTTTCCAATAATTGCATGCTGACACTGTTGAATATTTTGGTAAAGTCAGAAGATATGTGTTGGAAAGGATTGGGCCAAAATGATTAACGATGCTACTACTTGGCTCCTCTGTTGTATCTAACAGCATGCTACTTTTTTCTAGGACAACCAAAGTCTTCCTCTGAGCTAATGTCATTCTTTATTTCTCTTACAGTTACAGAGAAAGAGGTGCAGCAGTGGTAAGTGTGCGCATTCATTTTTAGTGAGAATGTTTCCATTCCTGATGTGTATTTACTGGCAAAGCTCACAGGAGTCAGGGGGACTTATCTTGACTCACTTGCAAAACCCACTTTGATACATTTTGCCCAAGATTTGGTTTCTTGAGTCCATGGATAGTGTATTTACAATTTGTTTGATAATTGATTTGAAGCCATCTCCCTCACTCTACCCTGAAGACAGATGAGTTCTGAAAATAGAATGACTTTGAAGGCATACTGAGACTGAATGACTTTGAAGGCTGATAACACTGATACAAACATTTCCATGATGCACTCCTAAACAACCTTTTTGCTCTATTTGCAAAAGAGATGTCTGATATCAGAAGAATGTCCAGGTCATAAGGTTGTTTCACTTTCAGGCACTTAATGATTACATGGCCACAGAGCCTCCACAACCTTCCCGATTAGTAATCCTCCCTGTCAGATTCTGTATCTATTAGTCAGTGTGACCCACACCAGCATCATCTTGCAGAGGTCTAGCCTTTGTCTGATCCCAGCCTGTATTCACAGTGTTGTAACATGACAACATGCACTTATACATATCAAAATGAAACATATTCATGAAACTGAGACACCTCAGGCCAGGAGAAGTCACAGAGCTGTGGTGAGAGTGATCATTACTGTTAAGGTGTGAATTTCTGAATGTTTTTCTGAAGGTGCAATTTTACAGCCGCTGGCACACGGATAAGAGACAATGCATCTTTATTTACAGAGATGATTCAAGCATGAGCGTTGCTTTTGTTTGCTGCATGCTGCTTTTGGGCTATTGTTTCTTTTGAAATGAAAAACAAAGAATAGTGTATATCAGATGAGGGAGCACTGTAATAAAGTGATCACTCTTCCATGTTCACACTTCAGTTCTCCTGTTTTGGTTTTGCATTTCACGACCTAATTTGGCATGCATGAAAAGAGCTCTGCCTCGAGAGCTAGTTGCTGTTCACGTCCCCTGTTAGGGGGTTTATGGGGGGAAGGAGCCAGGGCACATTCACAGCCACACAGCAGCAGCATTAGATATCACTGGGCATTGTCAGGTCCAGAGCCTCCTAGCTGGCCTGTCTCTGGGGCTGCCTGAGTTCACTGGGGCGGAATACCCGCCCCGGCTGTGCAGCCAGCTAGCTCACCATCACTCTCACTGTCTTTCACAGGAAAGTTTGCATGAGTCCTCACTTGAAGATCAGCAGCAATCAACACGGCTGAGTGTGAGGGATGAGAGGGAATTTTACCAGGGGAAATGCCAGATGGCATGTAATTAGAGCACAGGCACAGCCACTGAAGAATTAGCAGGGTTAGATAAATGCCTGTGTTGTGCATTAAATTTGTTCTCCTTTTTAATTCTTCTCTAAAGGCACATCATTAGTATGCTCGAGGCTCACCTGAAATCAATAACAAAATGCCATAGCGCAGTTATGCTCCTGCCAGCGAGGCAGGAGCAAGTGCAACATCCTGCTCAACTCTTTAGCAAACCACCATGGTAGATGCCAAGGAGTAGGAACCAGTGCCAGTAATAAATACTTTATCTTCATGCTGGCTCCCCACTGTGGTCTGATGCACAATGTCACGTCTGCAATGTCCCTGCAAGTACAGTGGGTAGTTGCATTATGACACTACTTCAAGTACAGCCTGACTGTGTATGTGTCTTAGCACCAGTGTCACCAAGTCAGATTTCTTGTACACGATGTGTGCTTGGCAAATGAAGGTGATTCTGATTATGACTCTGACTCTGGGCAAACATGTTTATGCTGGTATCAATATACTGTATATGTGTTTTCTGCTAATGTAACTCCACTGGTAGTATGTTAAATGTGGTAGTCAGCCCTACATGTGTATTACTGTATACTAAAGCAAATTAATGTGACTATTGTCTGGCTGAAGAGGGACAATTTTGGGGACATTTTACACACAACACTAACATCCATATAACAGTTAATTTCACAGGAAATTATATATATATATATATATGTATGTATGTATATATATATGTGTGTATATATATATATAT
>LKNJ01000732.1:100801-157847 GCA_002120245.1 Maccullochella peelii
TATATATATATATATATATATATATATATGTGTGTGTGTGTGTGTGTGTGTGTGTGTGTATATATATATATATGCAAACATATACTCTGATACCAAATATCTGTGCCCAGCAGATATATTAGTATTGGAGTACCGATTCAATTTTATTTTGTCTATGACAAAACTAAAATTGGCTAATATTTGACCCACCCGGGATGATTGAATAAGAGCAATATAGCTGCTTCTTGTTAACCTCCTAGTTAGCAGGTAGAAGTAATTGTTGTGGATGTTAAAATTCTCCCATTTGATGACAGCAGTTGTTCACTATGAGTGCAACTGTAACACAAAGAATAGGTGTCTTTACTACAAATACTTTATAGGTACACTGTTCTGTTGTGCAGTAAACAATCACTACTGTATGCACTATATACTGTAAACTCTATAGTAAAACATGTATACTATATATACAGTACACACACTATGCTATACAGTATTATTCAGCCTTTTATATTGGTTGACGGATATGATATTTCATAGTCACATTAAAAATAAAAGAATTCAGGTGAATTGGGTCAGCTTTGGATTATGATATGCATTGTGTGTTCTGCACTTTGAATACCAATTAGTTTGTGTTCTGCATTAAAGTGAGCTAGGCTTTCATTTTCCTGCACATCTCCAGATAATTCAAATGTGAGAATTACATGGCTCTGGTCTCTTCTCGCTTCTCTTCTCACTGAACTCTTTCCCAGCTACGCCTCAAATCGTCTCTCCATCTCTATGACTATATGGAGCTGGCTTCATTATCTCCAAGGCAGATTAAAAGTAAAGAGTTTAAGAGGAGTGAGGAGCAAGAGTGCGAGTGGAAAAGATCTGCTTTCATTCTTCATCAGAACACTCTCTCTCTCTGGCCATAATTACAGCCCAGCCTTATTTTGAATCACAGACGAACACGCAGTGCTCCCTTGTGTGAACTTGCATCATTTTTGCTGTTGATCAAGAGCAAAACCTTTTTGCAAAGCTTTTTATTACTAGAGAGTGTTATTATTTCCCTGCTTTTTCCTCCTACTACTTTTCAGCTAGCGTTTCTTTTTGTAAAGGCTAACACTCTCTTCCTTACTCCCTGACCTGTTACAGTCTAGTTAGACGTTGAGGCTCCTGTGTGCCTTTATGAAGACATACAAGGAAACTGCCTACCTTTGAGTGACTGCGCTTGAAATTGCTTATGAGATGCTTCTATATTTAGGCTAACAGAGATATTAAGTCACTCTTTAGATATGTCATTTCCAGGGGCAGGAAGAAGCTCTGACTTATCTATCAGCCACGCATATTATCAAAAGAGGACTAGAGAGTAATTTGATTAGAGTTAACCACTCTGGGCTTGCTATTGGATTAGGGAGATTGTCTTATCTGTGAATGAGACAAATAGCTTTGCACTTTACCTTTTTGTTCTAGCACACTCTTTCAAACTGTATCAGTAATGCCTGCTGTAGAAGTGAGAAGGTGACTCTTTAAATAATAATCTTTATCTGTGCTTTATTTTTCAGGTACAAAGGCTTCATTAAAGATTGTCCAAGTGGGCAGCTAGATGCTGTGGGCTTTCAGAAGATATATAAGCAGTTCTTTCCTTTTGGAGATCCCACAAAGTTTGCCTCTTTTGTCTTCAATGTATTTGATGAAAATAAGGTTTGTAGTCAAATCCATATGTTATATTTTCCCATTACAAGGCAGAAAAAGATTTACTACCTTTGTTACTTAAAAATGACAAAGCTATTGTTTGAATTGTGTCTGTTTGTCCATGGGTTGCTGCTAGATGAGGGAAGTGATGTTAGATGCAACAGTGTCTAAAGATAGAGCTAATCTAAAGGTCCTTCTTTCAGCCAGAGGGCAACATGGTATAGAAATCTTATTATCTCATTTTACTGCTGTTATTATTCCACAGAGAGCTGCAGGCTATCAGGGTGTATGCAGAAAAGGTTCTTTTTTTAAACCCCTTGTGAAGGAAAGCCGTTTTGGACACTGAAATGTCTTCTTTCTAGGCCAAAGTGTAATCAAAATATACAGTATAAGGACATGTTTGAAATTCCATGTTGTCTACAAATTATTTTTTTGTGGAATGTGTAAAGATTGCTCTGTTTTTGTTCTTTGTATTTTTTGATAACGGTGAGGTTAGTACCAGCATATTGGAGCACGTTGATAACAAAACACTACATACACCTTTTGAAATCATTCTCTGCCTCAACATTACATTTACAAAAAAAGTAAAAGTAAACAGAGAGCTGAAGATGAGTCATAGCATCAATAGTAACACATAATCGTAACATAGTTTTGTGCCAGAAATCAGTTTTTAAGAGTGGATGCCAATTCTTTTTTCAAAAGGTGTATATGTATTTCTTTTTGAATGAAACTCTTGTCTCTGATATGTGGCCGCCTCCTCTAAGGATTTGAGGATATGATGATAAAGCAAGCTTTAACAAGGCCAAACTGTTATAAGCTTAATTTGTCTGAAGTAATCCACCTCATTGCAGCTGCACGAGATTATTCAAATTGTGTTTAGGAGGACAAACTGTATATGAACAGCTCCTGGGATGTTGGTGAGCCCCTGGAGGTCTATTGACTTCAGTTAAGAGGCTTTCTGTCGGGAAGATCAGACAACACCTCCTTCTGATGTTTATCTATGACCTTTATTAGCATTAGGCACCCCATAGTTAGAGAATGCATTGATCTTAACAGTTTTTATGACTTATGTAATCAGTAATGCATGACTTCAGCATTGTCTGGCTGGTCAGATGTCTGGTAGAGATAAAGTTAGCTGACCCCAAGGCCATGAAGAGCGCTTGACTTTTCTTCTGAAAGAAGAGCTGTGCCTGAACTCATATCGGTTACAGGTAGGCAGCTGTTGTTTCAGAATGTTGGAAAAACTTTCGTGATATAAAACAATCCTTTAGTATCTGGTGAGAATATGAATTGACCAAAATCTGGCCCCACTACCAGGAAGTTGATTTATATGGATTTCTTGATGTCCACATGCTTTTGCTGTCACTTAGAATGTGAATGGCATTTCTTTTATGCAGCGCCTCAGTTTGATTTGAGTAAGTCTTGTGCCGTTGCTTGAGGCTGGAGGTCATAACTTGATGAGTTGGTCTGAATTAGCGGCATTTGAGCCACTTTGAGCTTCCGTTTTATATTTGATAATCATCCATGTTAGCAGGTGTTTTTCTCCGCTGCACAGAGTGTGGCCTCACAGAAGAACGCCGAAGGCCACAATTTTGGGAGGGTAATTGGAAATTTTTTGTGACTGGGATTCAAACAAAGCTGAGGGGAAATAAGTGGAGTATTTTCTACCTTGTCGGACAGAATTATCTGCCATGCCCATTCATGATGTGGAATCATTGGAAAAATGTGAGACATCTTTGTCCCAAATATACAGTGGTTGTTTGTGTGCTGTAACTTTTAGTCTATGAGACAGTAGCATCCATCATGCTAATGACCAGAGGTGACATATTTCTGCCTCAGGAGAGAGCCAGGTGCAGGGCAAAAATAGCAGCTGACTTGGAGCAAGCGTCTGGCCCCGTTTTCAGCAGAACACAGCAAGGGCATCATGAAAGAACAGCTCAAGCTACTGTGAAGTAAGATGCTCATCTCTTCTCTGGGTCTCTCTCTCTCTCTCTCTCTCTCTCTCTCTCTCTCCCTTTTGTCACTCTGTAGGATGGACGCATCGAGTTCTCTGAGTTCATCCAGGCCTTGTCTGTGACTTCCCGGGGGACTCTAGATGAGAAGTTGAGATGTAAGAAGATGCATCCTCCTCCCCTATTTTTTGACATTTAAATGACAGGATTTCGGATTGACTGTCATTCATTGCATATGAAAGAGGACCGGTGGCTTCCTAGATAACAGCAAATAGGACATTATTAGCAAGATACAGCAGACTTCTGCTACCTGGGGGTCGTGACCCCAGTAAGTTGACAACCGTTTTTGAAAATAGAACACCCTAGAAAACTAGCTGTAACCTTAAGTTTTAAACCTGAAACAACGTGTGATCATTATTTATATCCAGGATTACTGCTTTTGAACTGCGAAGTAACCATAAAAGGCTGCTGCCTATCTGTACTCCGTTTTCACCACTTCCAAAGACATGAAACACTGTGCTTTGTAATCCACTGTGCTTTGTAATCCATGGAAATATATAGTTATACTTTTTTGTTTTACATTTTGAAGTCACAGTAGCCTTCTGATCTCAGTATGGGCTCACCTACCAAACACAGTTGTGAACCTCTTCCTCGCTGCAGTAAAACACTATGTAACACATTTCTCTATACAGGGGCTTTTAAATTATATGACCTTGATAATGATGGCTACATCACCCGAGATGAGATGTTGAACATCGTAGATGCCATATATCAGATGGTGGTAAGTTTTACCAAACATCAGACATAATATAAATCTGAATGGTTTGAATGGTAGAAAATGTAATGATTTGATATCTTAGGGGAACACCGTGGAGCTGCCAGAAGAAGAAAACACACCAGAAAAGCGAGTGGATCGTATTTTTGCAATGATGGACAAGGTTAGTATTTTAATGTCGAAATAATATGTAAAGACAATTATAATGCACTAGTTACTATCCAATTTGATGTTACTTTCTACAGTTTCACATCACACTTTGCCTGAAACAAGTGCAGTAATGATTATTAGTTTACCATTAAAAGGACAGAATCTGCCTTTGTTGCCACCCTCAGGGCTTTGGCATGGACACTGTTAAGTTTAGAACTGTTAGCTGTAGCCATAACAGCGTCACTAACACTGCCTGCAGTCTATAAACATCATATATAGTCTCCTCCACCACTAGCCCCTCTGTGCAAATGCCCACTCCCTCAGCCCAAAGAATCTACTCAGCCTTAGTGAAAGATGAGACGCAGCCTGCATGGGTGTGTTTGTCAGCCCACTACTGCCAAGATCAGCCGATTGGACTAGCTGTGCAGCACAACAGCACTTAGTGATTTGTATTGGCAGAGAATGGCTACCATCCAAGTGCACTGAACCAAAGATCAGTCCAACAGCATAGAACCGGGAGTAGCATGATTTAGCTTAAGAGCCTCTTTTGCCCCCTGCTGGTAACTCCCTGTTAAAGCTTTCAAGGGCTTCAGTTTCATTTAGTCTCATATTCTTCTTCCAGAATGCAGATGGGAAGCTGACTCTGCAGGAGTTTCAGGAGGGTTCAAAGGCAGACCCTTCTATTGTTCAGGCATTGTCACTCTATGATGGACTTGTGTAGGAATGTAAGGTAAGTGGGGTATTAATGAGTAAGTACCTGCATACTTCTCTGCTTGGGTGATTCTCAATCCCAGGTGATGACAATACTGTCAAATTCTTATTTTAATCAGACTAAAAGAAACCAAATTCACTCTGTGGGCTGAAACTCAGTTTGTTCTTATGAATTATTCAAATGGCCCACTTGTTTGCTTGCAATCAAATATGTTGCAGTGCTGAGTGAAGAGCGAGACTCCCCTCTCACTGCCTAATGTAATGCTCCGGCTGCTGCCAATTGTTGCTGACATCCTGCTCAGCGTTTTGTCAACTGTGAAGGGAGCTTGTGAAGACATATTTTAGTAATGCAGTAGCTCTGTTCAGTGATTATCTTGCATGCTCTGAACACACCCAAGTTCCATGAGACCATCTATTCACTGGTGATCATTCTTACAACTTCTCAGATGGATCCAACTCAGCATCCTCCTGCACGTTACACGCCAATCCAGCACCATCACACCTGTAACGGGAGGAAGTCACATTTAACTTGCTCACCCAGAAGTGGACTGGACTGCTCTGTGTCAAGTAGCTGTTCGTCTACGTTTCCAGTAAGGATTGTAAACAAAATATATCCTCTGATGTGACGGAGAATTGAAACATGTCAGCAAAACCCTCAGTCATTTATCCGTGCTTCTGCAGCTGTGTGGCACCGCGTACACACTTGAGTGTTGTGGACTGTGTAGGAGCATTTCTGCAAGCGCAGTGTTGTGATATCCCCATGGACAGTCCAAGGAACCGAATTCCTTCTGAGATGTTAGTGTGCGTCTTGTTCACATGCTGTAAACCAGGGGATGAACGTGAGCCGCTCAGAGGAACTGTGCTGCTGCTTCGTCACCACATAGAGACTCTAAACCCGGGAGAATCTGGAAAAATGTGTTACTTGGTGATAACGTGAACACTAACTTAAAGTTAGAAAGCAGTGTAGTATATATTGTATAATGTAAATATAATGGTAATTTATTTTCTGCTTTGCTGCATTTATGGGAATTTTACTCATAAGAATGGAATGAAGTTTTATTTTTTATCAAAGGTGTTGAAATGTATTGCACTGTATTTTTCATTATTATTGTGGGATTGTTTTTTTCCTCACATTCTGAAGTTTCCTTTTCCTGAGAGAACAGGGTTTTTATTTGAACAAGAGTGTTGAAGGAGCGGGTAGTTTTCTATGGATTATTTTACTATGTTTGCGGTCTTTGCATCCTATTGTGTTTTCACTTCCCTGTTAGCACGAGCTTCTAGTGTCTGCAGTGTTGCACAGCCACATCCTGAGCGACATGACCAAGCAACACAGTGAATTCTCACAGCTTACATCTGAATTGAGGCTCATTATGTATTTTGAGAGCATCGTATTCCGCCCTCAGCACACACAAAGCCCTGGTCATTGAGAGGCACAAACAGACATCAATTCTGGTTGTAAAGCTTTTGCGAGCTCTGTGGTTGCAGTTGTCCACTTTGTATCTGTCCTGTGCGAGGCCACAGCATGTGATGATGCCTTTTTTCCATTCTTGGATTATTTTAGTTACAGCATTAAGATGTTTAATCAGCTTCACTGATTTTATGCCTTATGCAAATGATAATTTACTAAATGATAAATGTCATTTACCTGTTGATTAACAGTATAAGAGCACAGAATAAAATGCATTTAAGTGGCTAACTTCTTACTTTTACTATTACTGTTTTTTTAGCCTTTGTATTTGAAATGAATAGAGAAGATGTGTTTGATTTTTTTATATACAGGTTTTTGGATCATTTTAAGGGGCTGCTTTGTTTAATGCTTAAGTGGAATGATTGCTGCTCAAATGTGTGTTTGCAAAATGTTAACTTCCCTCATGATCCCTAATGAATCACTTCTCAAGATGATAATCCAAGACTTCACACACCCGATTGCATTGTATTCACACTTTAAAAGATCAGCAGTCCAGTGTTGCACTGAGCTACTTCACTAATAGGGAATAATGTCATGTTGAGCATGTGTCATTCTTTGAAACACAGAATCTTACATGCCAACTTGCTCTGTGGTGTAAGCCTGCACTGTATGTTGTATAATGAACAATGAACTACATAAAGCTGTGAAGTCTTGACATTGATGGGTGTGTTAATGAGGCTCAGTGGCTTTTGTGTAGAAGCTGCTGGGTCTGTCTGCTCACTGGGCCTGCTCAGAGCTGCTTTCTGTTTTCTTCTCATCAAGGACATGTAAGTAAATGAAAAGGAAGATGTCAGAAGGGTCCAGAGCTTTGACCGGGGACATCTTTGATCCACTTTATTTCAAATGTAGCTTTGTACTAAGTAACCAAGTTCAGCAAAAGACACGTGGATTTTGAAGTGAACAACCAGTTACTTTGGAAGAAGACACTGAATTATTTACATTCATGAAATCAGGGCTGGCTTCCTCTGTGAGGTCTGGTCTCCTTGGAGACGATATGCCTTAGATAGACGTCAAGTGCGTAACAATAGTATTTAATAATAACATATTTCTATCCTGATCAGCAACAAAGTAAAAAAGGACAGCGACATATCTGTGTGGCACGTCAAGCTATTCCACCCATTCATATGCCAAGGGGATATATTTCTCACAGTGGACTATGTATAAAATTAGATTGGTGTCAGCCGAATATAAACGTTGGCTATTTTTAAAAACGAGGCTGTTACTGAGACAATGTTCTCGGCATGTCCAAAATACACACTCCAGACTACGCTGGTAATGTGCGTTAAGCTTTTAAAAACCGCGTCTCTAGGGGCCCACCTCGATTACGAGAAAATCGAATTGAAGGGGGGGAATGCCGGATAGGGTTAAAGTATGGAAGTCACAGTGAGGTCGAGGTAAACACACTCACACACACACACAAAAAGTCAGGCTGGGTGTCGGGAACCTTTTAATACCCATCTCCGCCCCCGTTTGAAGCGTCAGAGCACCAGCTCTCCAGGGGCTCTCCAACACAGAGCCAGTCCACACGCTCCTCCAAACTTTACGCACGGATGTACTCCTGTGGAAGTATTTTATTCTGGATTTTGATGTGTTTCAGCTGAGCCGTAGTGTTCCAAATAACTTTTCTACCGATTGGAAGCAGTCCCAGACTTTGAACTGTTTTGAAATCTAAACTTTTTAAAACTTTCTTGTACATTTGCATTTTTTATGTGATTCGCCTCATTCCAGCAGACAGATGCAGTAAATCTAAAAAATGACCGGCGTCTTTTTATTAAAGTGCCTAGTCTTGGCGCTCTGTATCAGCGCGCACAGGATCTTGGCAGTCCCCCGGGCTGAGGAGGATGATGGATCCGGTGACAGCGCCTCGACCCTGGCCTTTGTGTTCGATGTTACTGGCTCCATGTACGACGATCTGAAACAGGTGATAGAGGGCGCCTCACGGATCCTGGAGAAGACCCTCAACCGGAGGACCAGACCCATCAAAAACTTTGTCCTGGTCCCCTTCCATGACCCAGGTACACTTTAAAACACTCTACAGCAACTAGTGATAATCATAACACTGTTCTTTAAATAATCAGCTACACAATAGGCACATTTTTGTGTGAATTAATGCATATAATTAAAATGTATTGCAGCATTTGACAAATCAGCCAAAATTGTCCGATTGTCTTGCCAGGTCCAGGCAACACAGTAACCTTCTTTTTGCATTATTACAAACTCAGCATCATTGTAGGTCACACTGCCCCTGATTTGATGTCATTTACATAGTTTTGCTTGAAAGGATCACAGAAACAGCAAACTACAACACATCGCGGAACCTGTAACACATGTTGCAGCTGTTTCAGAAGAAGTCCACTTACATGGGAGCAACACATTGAACTCAAACTGATAGAAGACTTCAAGCAGGAATATGTGAGCGTTTAGAGCAAGGAGTCTGTGGGACAGGTAGCCCAAGGCTCTTCACTCCCTGGCATCTGTCCTCTTATATGGGAAAGCTGCAACTTGAAAATAAGAGTGCTCTAATGGGGGAGGGTATTTGAGCACTGATGAGAAGCATATGCTGTCTGCTTGTGTGTAATTACCCTCAATCACCCCCCCCCCAAACACACACACACACACACCACCCCTCCCCACCCTCTCCTCCATCCAAGCCTCCGGAAAACCCTCGTAGCCCCCAGTTTAGCCAGCCGGGGAAGGGGAGGGTGGGCTGCACTAACACCACATTTTGTCTGTGTTTAATGTGCCCTGTCCCTGGGGACCTTGTAAACTTCTAAGATTGCAAAGAAGCCGCGGTGACTGACAAAGAGGCGTGACAGTGCTGTCAGTGTTTTACAGTCACTCATGAGGAGGAGACGAGGACTTTTGGAAACTAGATTGAGAATGAGTTAGAAATGTCATCAGCTTGACACATGTCTGCAAACTCCGTATCATTAGTCTCACAATGATACTTCCAAATGGTATTTGGCAGTCGGAATAACAAGCACAGACACACAAAGAAATCATGAGGCTCCACCCTACCTGATGAGCGTCTTCTCTGTAATAACTGTAATGAAAGGCTCGTGTTTATAGACAGCAGTGTTCTATAGCAAAAACAATGCGTTCTCTGTGTATTGGTTAATGTTTGCTGTTCCATCGATTGGCCCCAGAAGGCGTCCAAGTAAGTGTCGGGCCCTGACAGCCTCTTATCCGTCATGCTGGGGTCTGCTGCTGCTTGAGGAAGTCACCCAGTAGAAAATGCTGACTACAGCTGCAGAAAATTATTATTCTGTCGTCATCCGAACTTTGGCCAGATTGTTGCGATTTGTGTAAAACAAAACCTGAACATTGTAAATTTGTCCAGCCCCTCTTGTGCTGTGTGGTGTGTGTGATTGGTATTCATGTCACAAAAGCTACAGGGCATCACTCTGGTCCTGATAAGTTAGGCTGTGTCTTATTTGGGATTGTGATGCTGTAGATGCTTCCTCTCTGTTCACAGAGGCTGAACTGGTGAGAGGGAATCAACTAAATCTTTTGTTCTGATATAGTTGTTTTGTTGAGTTTGAAGAAAATGTTAGACTTAAGCTCTTATTTACTTGGGATGAATATCTTTAGGCACACGCTATTGTATTGCAACCAAAACATCTATTACTAAGCTGACTTGATTTGATTTTGTCGACTTTTGGGATCTTTGATGATATGCATCTCCAACCTTGCAGATATCGGCCCTGTATCCATCACCACCGACCCAAAGAAGTTCCAGCAGGATCTGCAAGAGCTGTTTGTCCAGGTGGGAACCAGAACACATGAAATGATTGTTCTATAGGACTGGGAACATTGTATTGTTCCACAGTAATCCAAGATACAACCATGTGGACTTCTATTGCTTAATGTAGGCTACGTAACTTTTACCGAACAGTAGCTACTGTGGCCACAAGGGACAAGAATGAGATAATAGTATAATGTAGTGTAACAATAGCACAATCAGAGAAGAATCATAAAGTCAGCATACATACTCAGGGATCTCAGTTACACAGCAATATGTATCTTAAGTTTAAGCCACTGGTCACACCAGACCAAGTAAGGCTGTAGTGGTAAAACCCCTGAGTGCACTGAATTGAGCAGGGTGCTTTTTTGCATATTAATTCATTAAACTTTTAAATTCTAAAAGATATATTGTCTTATTTCTTCACTAAGTTGCTTATTAGTATTATTAGTATTACGTTTTAAATATTTCTATATAACATTTGCCATAACCTGTGTCCCTCCTAAATGGGACATAGGAATAACAGAGTTGTTCAAGTTTAAAATAAGATATTTAGAGTTTATTTCTGCCAGGAGTATTTGATCATGTGTGATTCTGTCACCCAGGGTGGGGGTGACTGCCCTGAGATGAGTATAGGAGCCATAAAGAAAGCCTTGGAGGTTTCCCTGCCTGGATCCTTCATCTACGTCTTCACTGACGCCAGAGCCAAAGACTACCGCCTGAAAAGAGATGTTCTGCAGCTGGTGCAGCTCCGTCAATCACAGGTACACACCTAGAAACGGTACGGTGTTGTGACAATCTCACAGATGAGGGCTGGAGACACACACACTGCATCAGTCCAATGTTGGCATTTTACTAAATGTCAAATATCAATGTCATTCATCGCACGTATGATGGAGGTTCCTCCATGACCACAGCTACATTATGTAAAAAATGGTATAAAAAGCATGTGTGCAAGCATTTCATTAATTTTGTTTAACTCTCCCATAATGATCTAAATGCTGTTTATGTGATGTTAGCAGGAAAATGGTTAAATCGGAAGCTTGAAAGTCCACAGAGTTTCAGAGTATCTTTAACAACAAAGGAATACAGTGGCATGCTGTGAAAGATCTACATTCCAGTGAAGGTCCCCGACGCTCAGCTGAGCAGGGCAAAGTTTCTTCAAAGTTACTCAGTGTCAGCCTGTCTCAGCGTCACTTTGGAGCCAACTGAAAGCGAGTCCATAGAAAGCAAACACTCAACAGTAGTAATCCTCTTAACTCTCCTGCCCCCCTCATTCCCAGGTGGTATTTGTGCTGACCGGGGACTGTGGGGACCGCTCTCAGCCTGGCTACAGGGCATATGAGGAGATCGCTGCCACCTCCTCTGGACAGATCTTTCACCTGGACAAGCAGCAGGTTAATGAGGTGAGAGCATGACAGAGTACATGGCACTGCAATGACTTTTGCCAAACCCTTATTAAACCTGTATATACATAATGAATTATTTCTTAAAGTAGAATTCAGTTGTGTCTATGAATCTGAAAAGGGTTACATCACCTTATAATGGAGAACAGCAGGAGCAGGAGGGAAACAAACCCTATTTGACCCACTGATGTAATAATAGCGATTTCATTTAGTGTAATCAAATGATTCCAAAGCTGATATTAAACTTCCTGGTTAGATGATACGGGTGAGTGACTCTTTTATATCGGAAGCAGCATGTAACAGAAGCCCTGTCTAAGAAGCCAAACACAGCAGGGCTCACTTCCCAGGCAGACGTAAAAGAAGCCAGAGTTTCCTCTGGAAGAGACACTGGTATCCTGCATGTCAACACAGGAGATGGCTGGGCAGGAGCCTGGAGCTGGAGCCAACAGCTCTGCACACTGGTGGCCCACTGAACATCTGAACTCAGATATGTTGGGGGGGGGGGGGCTGTTTCCTGTCAAGTCATGCTTGCATGTAGCTAAACATATAATGCCTGTGTGTGGGGCAGCTCGGTTCATTATCACTCCATAATCCTGCCAGCTGTTTAAGGAGTGTTTGAATGTCATTAATGTGTTGTAGTATTAAGGGAATAGGAGACCTAATTCACCCTAGCCCTCACACCTCAACCCCAGATGGCTTTGTGCAAAAGTTGCCTTAAGTATTTTGACATGTTCTTAGTATACTGTTACATGTAAACATGCATACTTTCAATTTTTCCTTGGATCCACATTGAATTATTGTATGTCAGTTGTTTTTAGACCTGTGTGATTATAGCTCTTGGGTGGCATGCTTTTACCAAATTAATGCAAATCCTTTAATCCTTAAAACCCTCAGAAGTACTACAAATCTAACCAAAATATACCAAAATATTCCCTCTTAATGGCAGTTTAATAAAGTGCGGCCAAATCAAATATACAAAATCTTTTTGTGGTCTCTGGGGGGAGAGTGGAGGGAAAACAGACATTTTACTCTCTAATCCCAGGATATGATCTGTCATGGCTTCCCTATTTCCAGCACAGCTGCTCAGTGGTGTTGGCTCCAAGTCCTAACACAACAGCTCATTGTCAGCTCTACGCATCGCATTCTTTACACTCTTTAAATTTGATTGGTTATGATCATCGAGAGGATCTGCTAACAAGAGCGCGGACAAGAAAGCCTCGCCAGCGTGCTGTGAAACTTGGACCATGATCTGTGCTCGTCATGGTAATGATGCCATCCTTAGTCATCAGTAGCCTGAAGCTCTGATCAACAGTGAGGGCTGTGATGTTTTAGCTTCCAGATAATGTCTGCTGTGATGTCCGCTTGCATCAGAAACAGGGTTTTAAAGAAGCATGTAATGAAGATGCGGTTTTGCAGCATAGGATACGGCCAGTTGTTGTGTGTTTCTACCTCGCAAACTGCACATACACTCAACTCAAGTGCCTTGAAGAGTCATTTATAACACTGCCCTTTTTTTCCTCCTCACGTGAATGCAGTAGTGAGTTAAAGGGCTGGTAATGGTTATCAGACATAAAATGAAACTCAGGTAACATTTATCCTCAGTCGTCTTCCTGCGTGCGCTAAACAAAGGCACCATCTGTGTTGTAGCTGCCTCTCTCATATGCAGGCCACTTGGGACAGGCAAAGCCTCGGCAGGTGTGTCAAAACTCCCACTGAGAAGGAGCAGGGGGTCCGTCTGGGACTGATTCGGTCTAATAACCTTTATTTGTAGCGGGACATCTTCCTGCAAATGTCGGCAGTGGTGGTGTTTCAATCTGGGTAAGGACTAAGCTGACCCCTGCCCACTGAGAGGTCTGGAGTCAAGCTGTTGTGCTTAACCACCGCACAGCCACGTATTTCTTTTGCAGGTAATGTACCTGGTTGAGTGAGGGGAATACAGCATCATCTGAGCCTCAGCTAACCCTTCTTCTCTGGCCCATCTATCATGGTTCTATGAATAGCAGAGGGGGGTCTTTCCTGTAACAGCCCTATAAGCCCGTTTAACTGAGACACACCGGATGAGGTTTCACAGGCCTTAAGATCCTCTGCATTCCCAGTGGTTGAGACAGGGAGTGGCTGCAGAACTCAGCGTGCTCCTCCAGACTTACCATGGCAAGTCGTCCCATCTCTGTGCTCCACTTCCTTTTATCTGAGGTCTGAGGGCAGAGTAATGCCCACTCCTCTCCGCCCTCTTGCATGAGAAATAGACACTATCCTGGGGCAGATGTAGGTCACTTCTTAGCAGTTTCCTGCTCTGCTGGTGATGGCTGCACATGTGGCAGACATTACAGCTGTTTCCAGTTGTAAAACGGCGAGAGGAACCAGCTGCTGTCAGCACCCAGTGGACCTGATAGACAAAAAGCGGAGGCCTGATAATTAAATTATCAAAGGCTTTCCTTGTTTCAGTTTCTGCTCGTTTTCGTAAATGTCTTAAAATGTGTTGCCGTTGGCTCCGTCTCCAAGGGCCCGCTGAAGAAATGTTTTCAGTTTGTTTCATTACAGATGCAGCTCAGCCATAATGCCTCTCCATATGAGGTCAAAACAAATACTATACAGCAGTTGCTTGTTAAGCATTTGGAAGATGGAAGACTTTCGGTCCATTGTGGCCAATGAAATGAGACTCTACGAAATATCAATGGGTTTTTCTGCTTCTGTTTTCATTTGAGAGAATACACAAGGACAACTGTATTCTTACTCAACACCATGACAATGATTATATCTAGGAGGTCAAGTAACTGACAAAAGTGAAATTCTATATTGTCAGATATTTCTGTGGCGAGCCACTGAGGGACATTATAGTCTAAGTAATGATTGTTTTTTCCATTAAATATAATCTAATTGTCAACCATTATGTCAGAGTGCTGAAATGACTAATTCAGCAAGTGAGCCTCCCGCAATCCTAATGTGTCACTGTCTGACCTCATCTGGCTTCTTAAGCTTAACCGATTCAACAGAAAAGTGGGAAACACCCAGCTGTTTCTGTCCATAAATATGCAAGATATATTAGTCAGGTTGATACTGTGGAATATACAGTTTAAGTGTATTTCTAAAACACAGGCACATCCCCCCTACATCCACCACTGATTTCTATTCTAAGGAACTAGCCTTATGATTGATGGAAGCTGTGTAGGAGGAGGGGGACTGCTGCCTGACAAACTTCCACTGTGAGAGACACTCTTCTGGGAATACATGCTTGAGAGTGCAGAAAACTGTATGTTATCAGTTTGACAGTTGAGCTGTTTCACTTTTCCTTTGTTTAGGCAAAATCCCTCTGAGGAATACTTTTGCGATGAAAGAATTGTACAAAGACAAAGAGCAGCCTGCTGTTCAGGCAGGGAAGGGGTGGTGGGGGCTTTAAGGGAAAGGCCACAATGATGTCCTTCCTGTCCTCGTCCTGTCTTTCTAAGCTGAGAGGGGATCCCTGACAGTTCGCGTTTGACAGGCCCCAGCCTCATCCACCGACGAACGTGTCTCCTCCAGCGTGACATGTAGCTCTGTTACGGTTTTGTGATGGCATTTTTCTCCTTCTGCCAGGTTTTGAAGTGGGTAGAGGAGACAGTTCAGGCCATGAAGGTCCACCTGCTGTCCTCCAACCATGACAGTGCCCAGGAGAACAAGTGGGAAGTGCCCTTTGACCCCAGCCTTCGAGAGGTCACCGTGTCACTCAGTGGACCAACACCACAAATCGAGCTCATTGATCCCTTCGGTAGACAACACATTAATACAGTTTTCTTTCCTAATTAACAATATTTTCTGTGCCCCCAAACAAGGGAAGACATATTTTACATTAAAAAACGTTACTGTTCTTGTATTCCTTTCATAGGTCGTATAGTTGGTGTAGAGCAGGGCCTTAAAGAGCTGTTGAACATTCCCAACTCCGCTCGTGTCATCAACCTGAAGTTTCCCAGACCTGGGGCTTGGTCACTGAAGGTACTGCTCTGGTGAATAATCCATGAATATGTTTATCTGACTATTTTATGACAATGGGCTAACTGAATACTATTACTTTCTTTCTAAAGGTGAGCTGCAGTGGGCGCCATACTCTGAGGGTCACAGGAGTCAGTAATCTAGACTTCCGGGCTGGCTTTTCCAGTGTACCTGTTTCAGAGTTCAACCACACCAGAGAGAGGCCAATAAAAGGTGCCGGACATGTTTCTGTTAGCGTCTTGAGTCTTATTTGACTGAGAACACGTGCAGAAGATGACCTCATGACAATCTTTCTGTGTCTCTCAGGACTTCCAGCCCATGTTTTGTTGAAATGCACAGGCCTGAAGCTTCCAGGTCAGCTGAGCCATGTGGAGCTCATGTCAGCCTCAGGCCGCTCCTTGCGCACGATCCCCGTGCCTCTGCCCTCTGACCTTGGGCAGCAAGGACTGTGGAGTCTCCCGGAGTTCCGCACCCCCTCCCAGAGCTTCTTCATCAAGGTGACGGGCAAAGATGCGGAGGGCTACCGCTTCCAGAGGCTGTCCAGTGTCTCTTACACCAACATCATTCCAGGCAAGACAACCCCCTCCCTGCAGACACATATCACCAAAGCCACTCTGCAGTGTCTCTCACACCTCATCAATCTCTCTGGCGACCTTTAACTTTTGTTTCCTCCCTTGTTTAGATCCCCCAGTTGTGAGCATGCCTGATGTGGTGAAGGGCTTCTACTTGCAGCCCGCTGTGATTGGCTGCTCGGTGGAGAGTGACATTCCCTACAGGCTAAGATTCACCAGAAGTGGGATTACACTGGGAGAGGAGAAGTTCTTTCAGTGAGTCTCTCCTCTATTTGCTCAGCACTCTGTAACATTTGGCTCGCCTTCCTTCGGATTCCTCCAGATGCTGCAGCTTCATGCGCCCATTATTTTCTGTAAAAAACACTAATTAGGTCACTCACGACTTACCAGTGAGCATGTCTGTAAAGCATTAGTGCTGCATGACTCTTGTTTTATTGACTCATCTGTCAGGAAACCAGTACACACAGTCAATTTTGTGAACATTACATATTCGATTGTGTCATCTTGAAAAATTAACAAAGCGCCTATTCTTTTCTTGGTGTTGACGCTCTGCTTTGAATTACATTCATGAAGTGAAGCTGACTAGTGGTGAAACTATGCCCAGTGTGTGTGTGCCAGAGATACTAAATGAATGTGAGGTAAAATAGGAACTTGTTGCTATTGTCAAACTCCAGCCAATGAACCAAGCGTGTCTTTGTATTAGGAACTCTGCAATAGCATCATGGGAGATTGCCCATGCGTCAGCTGATGATGAAGGCCTGTATGAGTGCATAGCACAGAGCAGCGCAGGACAGGGACGTGCCTTAACACAGTTGACTGTTAGAGGTATGCCACACACACATACAACAATGCAAGCACACACGCCTCCTCAGTTGTTTTGCCTGCATGCATCACAGTCACAGCAAGGCTTTGAAATAAGTTCCAGACATTTTTTATCTCAGATTCATGGCTAAAACATCAACATGATACAAAGCATGCTTGCACAAACATTTTTATTAAAAAGTAAACTATTTCCGCACTGTTTGTTCAGCACTGATAACACCAATTTGATGTTTTGGTTGTGTTTCCACTACAACAGAGCCTCCTCCGGTCCTGAAGCCAGCAGTGAATGTGACTTCCTCTGTGGGAGGCGTGGCTGTGCTGTCCTGCCAGGTGGAAGGTTCCATGCGCCACAACTTGACCTGGTACCGAGCTGGTCGTACCATCCGGGCCCACACGGGGAGGGTGAAGCTGCTGTCCGACTCGTCCCTGCAGATCAGCGGGGTGTGGACTCAGGATGCTGGGGAGTACCACTGTGTGGCCACCAACGCCCACGGAGACAGCAGAATCACCGTGTGGCTTCTCGTCCCAGGTACTGTACGGTATGACAATACCTTGCAGGTCATCTGCTTAAACACTTAACACACCCAGGCCTCATGGCTCCTCTCAGGCCCCCGTCATCTGTTTTCCATTATTGGCTTAACCTCCTCGCAGTCAGATTGAGCCACTTCCTCGTCAGAAAATGTTTCTCATCAGCCAGAATTGATGCATGTTGGAAAGTGTGGCTTCTATTGTGGACATGTGCTCAGATGTTTGTAATGAATTTCAAAAATAGCCAAATAAATGTGAAACTTGTCTTCACTACAATCCCCCAGTCATGGTGTCAGACATGGAGTGCCAGTAATTGCATGGTAGCCCTCATCATGAGGAGCTTACTGTTGTTAAACTTGTGATTGGGAAGTTATAAATGACATCACGCAGCGGTGACAAGACCCTGAGTCATCGTCAGCATTTTGCTTCTGTTTAACTCCAATTGTAGAGGCTCCTTCTGTGGTAGTTCACCCCCAGAGCCAGGCTTTCTCCCAAGGGGACGAGATTCGCCTCGTCTGCTCAGCATCCGGCTCGCCCCCTCCACAGCTCTTCTGGAGCCATGGAAACATGTTCCTCACTAATCGGCCGAGGTAAGGGAACTCTCAGCCCACTCAACACCTCCGGCACAGAGGACTTTGAGAGTCATTACATTCCACTTTAACTATATGCGTGATTACCACATCTTGTATGCATCATTGTGGAGAGTTACATCAACTGATGTAAAATCTTGTTTCCAAACCACAAGTACTTTATATGTCTGTGTAAAATACATATTCAAAGAAAAATTTCTCTCATGATACCCAAGAATAGCGGAAAGGTTTAGAGATGATTTGCCATTTTACATCTGCACATGTAATCACAAAGAGTCAACAAACATGAATTCTGTCTATTGCATGATACAGGCTGAGTCTAAACCAACATGGAGTTCTGACCATTAGAGGGGCCCTCCCAGAGGATGCTGGGAACTACACATGCTTGGCAACCAATGAGGCTGGGACTGCCTCTCAGTCTGTGTCACTTACTTTTTCAGGTAAATCAAGATATTGCTACAGATGTCAGGTTGAGGGTGTTGATAATGGAATTATCCTTTTTACCATTTGGAGTCTCATTCATTTTCTTAAATTTCTGATCTGAAGAATAATTTCTGTTGGCATTGATTTTCAGACTTCAGATAAGGCAACGCTTTTCTGTGTTCTTTTGTTGTTGGCTATTCTTCAGGAGCATTCCTTTGAATATCCAGTGCGAGTTGTTCACCAGCTCTGAGTAGAGCACAAGGGAGTGTGGCCACATGCTGCCCTGTCTCACACTATGGGATATTTCTCGATATTACTTGTTTTGTGAGCGCTGACAGTTGTAGGCCTGAAGTTTCAGTCAGGCATGTCAGTTAGTGGTTGACAGAAACCTCAAGACTGATGCACTGTGGCAGCCTTTTCCTGGGGCGTGCTGGTATTATACACACTTTTGTCTCTGAATGTCATTTTTAACAACATTGATCTGTCAAGGCAGCGAGAGCCTTGTAAGACAGATCATCTCAACCTTTCAGCTCAGCTGTCTGCCTGTTCAAAAAGCATATATCCCTGCTCTGTTGGCACAGAATGTGTGTCAAATGTAAGCTTAGTTTTTATATCTACCTCAGGTCTATTCTGCAGCCTTTACTGTATTCTTACAGCCTTTTCCATACATAGTAGCAGATTGTACAGTTGAACCGCTTATTGTTTCTTTTCTTTCCCCCAGAGGTGCCTAGAATTACAGTGGTACAGCAGGTTGTACTTGTATCTGTTGGTGGTGATGCGACTCTGGAGTGTCAACCCACAGGCATTCCCCCTCCTCTTGTTCACTGGTTCAAAGGTAAGTTAAGGTCAAAAGCAGTGTGTGCATAAAAGTGACTGAGGAAATGTCCAGTAAGAGACCTATGGGCTTGTTTTATGTGTGTTTCCAGGTGAGCATGAGGTGGGCTCTGCTCCTTTCGTTGAACAGGATGTACACCGCGGCACCCTGCACATTCGAGGGGTGCAGGAGGTCGACGCTGGTCAGTACAGCTGTGTGGCCAGCAGCTCTGCTGGAACCTCCACCGGCACTGTCAGTCTGGAGGTTGGAGGTGAGACCACACTCCAGTGTTCCACATAAAACTTATTTATTTTTCAAAATTTACACAAAGGAAAATTCACTCTTCCTTCCACAGCGGGCCCATTGTTCTCTGAGGCACCGGTTGACGTGACAGCTAACGTAGGGGAGAAAATCAGTCTCCCCTGCATTGCCCGAGGTTTCCCGCAGCCGACAGTGACCTGGCGCAGAGGGGACGGCAGGCAGATTCTTACAAGGACAGACAGCCACAGTAGAACAATGCAGCTGGAGAACGGACATCTTCTAATCCAGAGTGAGTTATCCATGAAACACTATAACAGCAAAGAGCTTTGGTCTGCAGTGCAGGCTAATACAGCTTCATGGTTGCCTTGCACTGACTGGCATGACAGAAATTCTTCTGAGTGATTATATATAGAAGAGGTGCAGCCTTTCATATTAAATTCAGCTAACATTTTCTTAAGAGAGGGGGGGCAACGGCATGTCATTGCCATTTGCAAAGTTACAGTATATAGATGGTTCTCAAAACTTTAAGCATTCATCCTGCTAAAAGCACTACTTCTGGTCTGTGAAAGGCTTACCTTTGTCCATTTTGTTCTTCTTTATTGTGAGATTGTATTCTCACCGGGGCAAGGGGAATTTAAATTGTGAACTCTGGAGGTCTTTCAGTCTGCAATATGACTAATCTTGGCCACAGAAGGTGATCCTTTGTGCTCCTGAGACTAAATGTTTATAGTGTGTAATATTATATTGGAGAGGAACGGACATATTTATTGACATACTGTCAATGTTTCCGTTTGTGGCTGCCGTCTGACCTAATTAGCTCAATCTGTTGCAGATTTATTTTAGTTTTATGTTTTACCTGCCATTGTTGTAGAAAATGTCTCTATCCATATCGTGTCACACACAAACTCCACTGTTTAATGTCTTCACCTATTTAAACATCGGCCTGACTATCTAAACACAAGAAGTGAATCATATGTTGATCCTCCAACATGTGATCTCCAGAGAATTTACCGACTGGGACGTGTGTCAGCAGGCTGGCAGCTGAGCCAAACCCATTAATCCCGTTATTTTCTATTTTTAACTCTTAATTACAGCGCAGTCAAACCAATAATACCACTTGTCGTTGAGTAGAGGACTTAACTGCTATTAGCATGGACTTATTTTTCTAGATAAACTGTATTCTTTATCAGTAAGTGTAGAGATGTTGCTGATCTCAGATGTATAGATTGTGCTGTGTTCCTAAAGATGTTGATTTAAGTTTCCTCAGTGCTGGTTTACTGTGTGTTTGACTACAGGTGTCTGGCTGGATGATGATGGGCTGTACATCTGCGAGGCCAGGAACCAGTTTGGAACCATCAAAACTGAGGCCAGAGTTGGCGTCACTGGACTGGGTAGGCTTGTCTAAGCCTTCTTATCTCTACGCACTACCATATATACTAGAGACAATGGCAACTCCAAAGCTGAAAAATACATTTTCCTGCTCTTGTTTAGTATTTATGTCATCACATTTCCTTTTCCTGCAGAGCCCCCTCTCTTGGCCCAAGGTGCCCCAGTCATCACAACTGGCATCGGCCAGTCCCTGAGTATTCCTTGCATGCTGTTGGATGGAATACCCCTTCCAGAAAGACACTGGTCCCAAAATGGAAAAGCTGTAAGACAGACTTGTATTTAACTTTCAAATACATACAGTACGTCACACAGATAGTCTTTATGTTCCTGTGTGACAGCAGTCGTTTTTCCTCTGCACAGGTTCAGTTGAATGGGAGGATGTTTCTGAGGAGTGATGGCAGTTTGTACATTGAAAGAGCCATCCCAGAGGATGCTGGGACATATGTCTGCACTGCCATGAATGTAGCAGGCTCCATGAACATCACAGTCAGCCTGGAGGTCCATGGTAAGAGCGCATGTTAAAGGAATAGTCAGACAAAGCTTATTTGCTTTCTTGCCGAGAGTTAGATAGAACTCTCGGCAAGAAAGAAAATCAATACCTCACCCATGCTAACTATGAAGCTAGAGCCAGCAAATGATTAGTTTAGCTTGGCATAAAGACTGGAAGCAGGGGGGAACAGCTAGCCTGGCTCTGTCCAAAAGTAACCTGGGAAACTCCAGGAGGTCACTGGCCCAGTCAAGAAATAGTTCCAGTACAGAACCCTGTTACCCTGTTTGTACATTTAAGTTTGAGATATTTGAGATATATGTAAATTAGTGAGCTTTGCTGGTAGGTGGATTTTTTAGCTATGCTAGCCACGCAATCTATTCGGTTTATGACCAAATACCCAAAAAACCAATGACATTCCCATCAGCCTCAGCTGCACTTTGTGTGCTAACTATCAGAAAGCAAATAAGCCTATTTCCCAAAATGTCAAACTATTTCTTTAAGTTCAGATTCCTGAATACAGTTTCACAATGCTAGAGACACCAGCAGGTTTGGACCATAGGTTATAGTTTGGACAGTCAGGTCAACAATGTGCTGACTCAGCTTGGAAAAACCACAATAAACCAATGACTTGACCACCTGCTGTCATCATAGTTAGAGGGTTCATTTACTGCGTGCTTTGATGAAAGGGTCATTTTGTTCGTAATGACAGACAGGCCAGATTATGGTTCATCATCTGTTTGTAATGAAGAAATGCCTCGAGCGCTGATACCGCTGGCTGGCTAAGGCCAGTGATAATGCTGTCAGCCCGCTTCTTCACGGCCAGTCAGACAGCTGTGTTTTATGACCTACTTCTTCCACAGTGCCCCCTGAGATCAATGCGGGTCCGTACCACTACATAGCCAATGAGGGCGTAGCCATCACACTATCATGCGAGGCCAGTGGAGTTCCCAAGCCAAATGTTGTCTGGTCCAAGGTAGGATGTCACACAGTCGAAATCTACTTTTCTTAATGATTGCCTTGGCTGCATCCCATAAGCCTATGCATGACTAATTGGCTAGTTCCTATTCCCACAACATTATCTAGTGAGGATCACACTTGGCATTCATTCTTCTTAAAATGAATCATCATTAAGACTGTAAATAATTGTTGAAGTAATAGCTATATCAAGCAAGTCACATTCAAACAAAAGATAAATATTCAGTCCTGCAATGGTGATGGGGATCTAGATTTTTCTTAAAGTGTGAGTGCACCAGTCATCAGTAGGCTATTAATGTAATCAGCACTAGCATTATGATAGTAATGATAATAGTAGTCATCTTCATCAAATTTAAATAAATCCATTTTTTTTTTTTTTTTCTGTTGGCATATTCATCTCCTCTGGCCTTATTTTTCTCTGATTTGCCAGAAGACTCTAAAAACACCTCCAACAACAACAGTTTGCATTGCAATCAAGATTTGATTAACCTGAGCAGGAAGGATGTAACCATGGCAACTTTACCATATTGCTGCTTGACAGTGAGAAATCAGTCAGGATTTTATTGTACCTTAGGAGTCTATTTAAAACCTTTCTTACAGCATCTTCCAGTATAACACTTGAGTAAAAAAAGAATCATATCACAACAAGAAAACCTCAAAGGTTACATGCAGCCAGGCTGAATGAGTAGTATGGAAGAGATTTAGCCACCGCAATCATTAAAAGCAGTGATTTAACCTTTCCCATGAAGAAATAAATAGATAGATAGTAGATACATAGTCAGCATTACTGAGTGAGGTCAGCATGCTGTTGTTTCCTACATGTTGTTGAACTGAGCCAGATTTTTCTTCCTTGTTTTTTTCCTAAACATTTTCAGAGTAGTACTCTAGAGTCAAGTAAATTTCTTTACTTGTCAGATAAAAGTGAATCTGTAAAAGCAATTTAATGTTCAAAGCAAGTGTGTGTGCAGCAGGCTTCATTCTTGTGTGCACGTACTGGGGATAGAGAGTGAGTTAAAGGGGTGCTCTGTAATTACATTAGACATCAAAGGTTGGGCCGTAAACCTTAACCTAAGCTTGGTGTCCCTGCGCTATTGTGCGGATAGCTTTTATCTACAGTATGATCTGTCTGGTCATATGCCTGCTGTTCCTCCAGGGGAGGCAGCCTCTGCCCAAGGACCGCTCATCTCTTCAGTCTGACCCTGATGGATACCTCCACATCCCCCACCCCACCACTGACGATGCAGGCATCTACATCTGCACTGCCACCAGTCCTGTGGGCTACGCTAGCCAAGAGATCCAGCTCAGTGTCAATGGTAAGCAAATAAATGTTCAACCACAGTCACCTAAACATAGCAGTGTTTGATTTAACAAAGGCTGAACTCTGGCTACAGACTGTATGATGTTTGACAGTATGACTTCCTGTTTAGAGCAATTTAAAGCAGATTGAACATAGAGCCTACATGGTATTCTTACAACTTCTCTCCCTCTTCTCCAGCCATCCCTAAGATAATGGGTGTGAGTGGCCATGACAACACAGTGAGGATGGCTGCAGAGGTGGGAACAGAGGTTGTTCTCCCATGTGAGGCCCAGGGGACTCCCTCTCCACTAGTCACATGGAGCAGAAATGGGCATCCCATCCCCCCCGTCACAGCTGGGTAAGAGGAAGTCTTATCTCACTCTGGTAATGCAGTAAAATTAGTTAAACATCATGTAACAAAAGACAAACTTCTCACCATACCTCACATCTGGCTTTGCTAGCATCTGACTCAGCTTTTACGAGGGACTCTGACTGAAGCTGGCTGCCATTCAAAGCTGCTGCTAATGTTTGGAGTTCATTTAGTGATGCCTTTTGAAGGGCAGCTAGGCAGAGGCAGCAACAGTCTGCCGGAGAGCTGTGTGGGGGCTTCACTTGTTGGCTAAACTGAGGAGGAACATCTGGTCCCACATGGTTCGCTGACTCTCGGCTTTCATGTGTGGTCACTCTGGGTGCAGACAGGCTGGCTGACTCGGGACACAGACTGGATAGATGACAGACAGACTTTCCGGGCCAGACACCAGACCGACTGGTTTTGGGTAGATAGAAGAATGACATAGTGGGTTGAAAGCTGTGGTGCAGCGTGACTTGTGTGGGTCTAGGAAGAAGGAAAAGGGGGGTGGGGGAGGTGGAGTTGGGGGGTGCCAGGAAGAGAGGAGGAAAACGAACTGACAGAGGAAGAGATTCAAGCTCTGTCTGCCTGATGTTCGGATTCCCTGGGGTGCTTCAGCAGTAAAACAACATGCTGACTCTTTACTAGTCCTGTCTGATGAGAATAACACATCTCTGTGAACAACCCCCATGTAAGCCCATGCTTTGTATATGCAGGACCTGCGGAAACAAGCACGCTGTGAAAGAGGGAGATTCATTCTCTCCAGCTACACTCTGTGGGTCAGAGGAAATGACCACAGGGTGCTGAGTGTTGACATTAATGTAAATCAGTGCATGGTAAGATTTGCCATAGTCATGTAATAGGCTAGTACTAGCAAAAAGACAGAAAGGTGGTGGGACAAGACACAGAGCTATTGAACACTGAGTCAGTGGATCTGTTCACTCTAGACCTAATCCTGATGAGGCCAATTTGTCCCAGTTAGTCTTTGTGTCAGACTGTGTACACAGATGACTTGACACAAATGTGGGGTGTCAGTCAGCTTGTGTCAGTCTTAACTGTGGCATTGCCGGATTTCAGCTCTGCAGTCTGAGCACAGGTTGACCACTGCAGAGGCAGTCATTTGGCTCTAACGTTAGATGTTGCTGCCTCTCCGAAGGCTGCTTGAGGAGGTGGGGGTGCAACATCACACCATATGTGCAGCTGAAATAGAGAGCTCTTTGTACTTCAAGCTCATTTCCACTCACATGAACATGTTATTGTTATAATTCAGTTGCTTAGCAGACACACTTATCTAAGATAAATCACAGAGGTGTGTTTACATTTCTGCATATTATACATTTATACAGCTGGATAGCTTCTGGTGCTATTCAGGTTCCCACACACCCCTTTAAAGTGGCTGACCTGGTAAGTACTTTTAACGTACAATTAACTGCTGCTTTTGTTTTTGCTGCAAAACATGTTTTTGGAGTGGAGGTTAGTGTATGTGATTGCCTCCATCTGTCCACTTGTTTGTATGTGACACACCATCTATTAAAGGAATGGCTGGTTTGGTATAAACTTTGCTTTCCACATGGTTGTTCTCAGGAGGATGAAACATATTGATAATGGAGACCTGTGTGACCTACCATCTAGCGCCACCATCAGGCCAACCTTCTAATTTTCAAATGATTGGTATTTCCTGACCCCTTGATGATAAACACACAATAGCTGCTGCGCTGGAAGAAATGCATTGATTTTTGTGAGCCTATGACATTTCCCATGGCAAGTCATCAGGTCAAACTTTCGCTACCCTTTTACACTGTAATTACCCTAGAGAATAGTAATTGTGAAAGTAACAACTCTCAAGGGAGATTACTAGGCCCCAGCTAAGGTCCAGACTCCACTTAGTGTGTTCTTGTTTATAACTTTCATCTGTCACAGACCCATTTTTTCTCTATTGCAACCAAACAAAGGCAAAGACACCATCAACAGCTTTACAATGTATTTTTACTCTGTATTGCTGTCACTTTCCCTCAGCAAATCATTTTTAAAGGGACGAAAATACAATACAATGGACAAGTATTATGCTCCATTCTTTTGACAAATTGCTCAAATTTGTAGGCCTACATATTATCTAATTATTTTACACACTAATGGACCACTTCATCAATGAGCCTCTGGCAGTAGCTGTACTGGGAATTCACTGTCTGAATCTGTTTACAGGAACTGTTTTCATCACCTCATCTTCTACTAATAATAGTAACAGAAGCACAATCTTGAAATTTGTCCTCACAGACACACAACTATCAAGGCTGATATCAAAATATACATTAGTGACATACCAGTATATACAGTTGTACTGGCTGCCCAATACTATAAACACCAGGCAGCCAGTATAAATATTTTATTGTTTATGTGCTCATATAGATGTATTCATGCTCCACAATGTAAAAAGGATACTAGAGGAAAATATTGCTTCAAAACAGGAACACCTCTTCTCCCAAAACACAGCGGCTGTAGATCTTCAGTGACTCATAAAGTGTTGTGTTTTCTCAATCTCTTTGCTCTTGACCCCTAACCACTCCCCAGGTTCACCGTTTTGCCTTCAGGCTCTCTGAGGATCACTGATGTGCGTCTGATTGATAGTAAACTGTACACCTGCACTGCAGAAAACCCAGCAGGCAACGTGTCCCTAAGCTACAATTTACACATTCAAGGTAACTCTGTGGGGCTTCATTAGAAAGTTGAACTTCTTAGAAACCTTAAAACTTGCATTTTCAAAATGCTGTCAAGTTGATAGATTCCATTTGAATACATCACTTCTAACATGTGTAAAATATGTGAGATATGTAAGTAAATATGTGTATATGTTTTTGTCTTCAGCTAAGCCCAGAATTCAGCCAGCACCTTCCCTCTTGAAAGCCCTGATTGGCCAAACAGTGACTCTGCCATGTGTGGTCCAGGGAGAGCCAAGACCTGAGGTCAGTTGGTTTCACAATGGACTTCCTGTTGGGGTCAAGAACACTACACCCCTCAGAATCCAGCAGGTCAGCCTCGCTCACCAGGGCACTTACCGGTGTGTGGCCAGGAACAGTGCTGGACAGGAGACCTTGGAGATCAAGCTGGAAATTCTTGGTGAGTATGCAGTTCAGTTCTTCAAACCCTGTTTGTGCCCTTTGGGAATAAGCAGAAATTAACAAAACTCTGCAGTATATACAGTATATTGTGAATCATGCTTGCATTGTAAAATCTATTTAAATAACAATTTCCAATATGAACATTTATATATACTGACAGTGTCCCAGTTTTAAGCTCTCCCTGTCTTTAAAGGTGCATTCTCTTGAGGCACTGTAGCACCATGCTGCAAGAGAAAGAAGGGCCCAGTTATACTAGAAAACAAGTGGTTTGCCTGACTATGTCAGAAATCGAAAGTGTTTATAGTTCTGAATGGCCACACTCGAAAACGCACATTTTCAGACACTCTCTCCTGGAAGACATTCATAGTGTTGCGCTCGGTTGTTCACATAAAAAGTGATGGAAATAGTTGTAATAGAATGAAAAAAGAGAGCTAGAGAGAGAGGTTCAAGCCCTGGCTCCTCCACACAGCTGGCCAATCACAGCATGAAGTGGGTGTGAATGTCGAGTTGTTGGTGAGTTGGAAACAGAAATGGTTGGACACAGACCTGCTTAATCCGACTTTGGAAAGGTGTGGGAGGTGGTGTCCGAAGCTATTCAACCATTCGACAAGCACTTCTGGAAGAGTATACTGGCCCCTTAAGCATTCCTTTAAGCCTCTATCAACTTGCGTAAATTGAGAAGTCAGATGGGCTAATTGTGCTGAATCAAGCCTTCTTGTAATGTAATGGGTATGGTCCATTACTATTTACATTAGACAAAAATAACATAATTTTTTCTAATCAGTACTCAATGCTCACACAAACCTTGACAGGACTAATCAGCACCTTTTCAATGGAATGAACTGAAAACTGCACTCAAGTTAGGCTTTTTCCATTCCCCTTGGAGATTTAAAAGCCTTACCAATTTGATGTTTTTTATTACTATTTTAATTACGTTTATTAATTCCATTCCATATTTATTTGCCACTTGATTGTTGGTTGTCTGGCTCTAGACAGATTGTTCTTGTATGGTGGTTGTGTGGTTGTCTGACTATGAACGTTGTTTGTTTTCAGTTCACTCCTGAAAAAGAGATCTGTCTCTCAATGAGATTAAATATAAGTACTGTAAAATGAGATTTAGTTTTGTGAAGATATATTTTGGAGATTACCTTCTCAGGTTTAGTAATACATTTGCATAATTTAATTAATGCTAACCTCATTGTATTCTGTTCTTTAATTTAGATCGGGGACTACAAAATATGGTGCTCTTTCTCTGTAATGTTAGTGATGGTTAAGATTGGCGGAGTGATATGATGCAAAACAGTGAGATGATGTATCACGTTTGGTTGTTAGTGTTCAGTTGTCCTACAGTTCAATGACGTAAGTGACACAGATGAAGTTGTCCACGTGCTCTTGCTTTACCCACGTCCTGAAAGTAGTTTTAATTGAGTAACTATTATAGTTATAGTTAACGCTAAGAGTAACCAGCGTCTCGCTGTTGGCAGCGAGTTTGTGGATTTTTGCCAGGAATGAACAAATTTCCTCTGCTACGCCTCTGTTGTTTCTCTCCTCACCTGGACTGCTCCTGCTACAAGCTAACGCCAAGCTAGTGACTCAGTCGGTGTACTGGTGGAATAAAACAGACATTGTAATAAGAGGTCAGCCTGGCTGTGGGAGTTAGAGGTTAATGTAGGTACAGTCACCTGTGAGATGTCTCAAATCTTACAACCACAACAGTCCCTCAGATGCCCTGAAAGCTTCTTCTCGTTTATGTATTTACCTACACTGGGACCTCTGTTAATAAATCTGACCTGTGTCAACTGCCCGTGCACTTTGAACCAGCTAACATGTTTTTCTGTCCTCACAGATGCCCCGTCCTTTGCAGAGCCTGGAGATGCCATCATGGAGAAAGTAGCAAACAGCAAGGTCATCATCCCCTGTCCCGCTGAAGGTAGGAAATGAGTCAGCCTTAGATAGGCTGAAAATAATAGGGCAATCAAAGGTCTGGCACACAATTTACAAGGGTGTGACTAAGGTTTTCAAAGCCTAAAATAGATGTGCCATCTTTTGGTTTGTTTTCATGACACAAGAGAAAATTCCACTTTAAATGTAGGACAGATATCAAAGGAACTTTTAGTTGTCAACCCCTTGCCATCTTAAAAGGCAGAGCTTCATTTTATCATGGCACCCAGAGACACACTGTTATATACATGTCTATATATTTTAACATCTCTGTGCGAACAAGGTAGCATCCTGGTGGAGAGCTTGTTTTAGTGTGGTGTTTTATCAAAACACAGTGTCTGTGTGTGTCTGCGGATGCACTGATGGATACTTACCTTCTGATAGCCCATGCAAACAGGTAGTGTTTGTGTGGACCTGTGCCATGGTAACCAGCTCAGTGAGAGAAGGTGAGGACTGTGTCTAATGTGGAGCAACAGCTGGAACATCAGTCTGCCTGCTGCCTCAGTGAGCCACATCTGCTTTCTTCTGTGTAGGGGCCTGCTGGGAGAGGAATCCTAATTACAGGCTGCTGCTGGCAGATGAAGGACAGAGATGTCTGAGGTGCACTGTGAAGCACAGGAAGAGGAAGATGAAGCCACATTAGCCCTTGTTCCATCCAAGTCATGCAGGCAGGCAGGCAGGCAGGCAGGCAGGAGACTGTACCAGGCCTCAGAGGGCTCACACAGAAATGCTTGATGCTCTTGACACCCTAAAGAGGCAGTCGGCAGCAGGAAACAAGGATCCCCTCATTGTTCTCTTGAGATCTATCTGTATGAGGGAGATAAAGTGCAGTCTCTGCCAGAAGGATATTATTAATTCACCAACAAGCACATTTCATTTGATAGCGGTAATTATTTGAGAAACACATGGAAGAGATGATCTCCGACTTTGTCAACCCTAGCAAATAAATTCAGAGTCTACTAATGAGATCTGTTAACATCTAAAACAGAACATCTGTATGCATTTCCTCCCAGCAATGAGATAATTAATTTACTTCAGAGCTCCTTAACTGTAAACACGTGTTCATAGAGGCAACGAGCGATAACATCACCTTTGCTTATGCTGCGTCTTTTGTAGTTTCTAGTACTTTTTGGGATTGAGGGAGGGTGCTGTGTTTGATTTTCCCTTCCTCGTCTGTGGTG
This sequence comes from Maccullochella peelii, assembly GCA_002120245.1. Classification (NCBI taxonomy): domain Eukaryota; kingdom Metazoa; phylum Chordata; class Actinopteri; order Centrarchiformes; family Percichthyidae; genus Maccullochella; species Maccullochella peelii. Next base: position 131,373 of record LKNJ01000732.1, read on the forward strand.
TTTGTGTATACAATACGTCTGTAAATACACAAGAGCCGTGGCATTTGGATCTCTCCACTGCACTGCTCTTTCATGGCGACTCGCTGCTCTGTCCTTGTCCTGGGAGTCTGTTGTGTTGGGTACAAGATCTTCCACCTTTCTCCTCTTGACCGTTTCCAGCTCTTTTCCACCCAGTAATCCACAGAACACACCTGTTTTAGACTCCTGAGTGTACGCACCAGTTCATTTGAAGTGCTTGTTCAACCACTCCTATTCTTACTACGCAACACTCTCACCTCAGTGTTTGGTATTAAATCTTGATGCTAGTATTTTAAATCACACATCTTTCATTTCTCCAGCATACTATGTCTTACTTTTTTATGTGAATCTGACCTTGAAATCTTTAGCTTGCCTACAAGGACTCTTTTGGCATGGTCTCCCCCGCTGTCCTGCTGTCCAATAGATAAATGTAGAGCTGGCTTTTTCTAGCCTGGGCTGCTTGCCCATTAAATTCTCCTGCAGAGAAGCAGAGAGATGGAAGTAACTTTTCTTTCTGTCAGCTGTGATCAATAAAGCTCAGTTTGTACTCAGAATCCTTTTCTTGTCCCCGCACCTGCAGGTTCACCTCGTCCCAAAGTACGCTGGTTCAAGAATGGCCTGGAGATACACCCCGAACAATCAGAGTTTTCTGTGGCGAGGGATGGAGCTCTCGTAATTAGCACATCGTCTGCCAGCCACAGTGGGGACTTCAAGTGTGTGGCGACCAATGAGGCAGGCTCTGTGGAGAGAAAGACTAGGTTGAAAGTAAACGGTGAGAATTCAGTTACCCCAATTTTTCTTCCTCCTAACAAAATACCTTAAACTGGACTGAGACAAAGTGTAAACACAAATCTTCCCCTTTTCTTTTGAATTTCTTTAGTTCCCCCAGAGATCCAAGATGATGGCCAACCACTGAACCTCACTGTCACCTTGAAGCAGCCTCTCACTCTGGGCTGCGATGCCTTTGGGATCCCCTCCCCAACAATTACCTGGATTAAAGATGGTCATCCTGTGAGTTATTTCACTCCCTTTACAGTAAATGTGATACTTGGGCTGCATGTTAATGCATCTTGTTGATGTCTAGCTGTACAATGCCACCAAGTGGTCACTGTTCTCATTACAATTTAACACTAAGGATGCACTTAACTGATTTCTGTACGTCCAGGTGGACAGTCCCGGGGTATACCTGCAGAATGGGAACAGGCTGCTGAGAATCTACAGAGTTCAGCCAGAACATGCAGGAAGATTTTCCTGCATAGCTCAGAACTCAGCTGGAGAGGCCCGGAGAGAATATCACATTGTAGTGCAAGGTGAGCTCATTAACCAGTTGTCACACTGGTATATTCGTCTCGCATAGCCAGACCTATCTCTCCACACTTTGTTTTAGCTCTGTGCCAGCGCTGGAGAAAGGTCTGGCTCATCCCATTGTCATTCTGGTATAGGGGGGAAAAAAACGCTCTGGCTTGTGTGTATTTCTTTAAACCAATCACAGTTGTCTTGGGTGGCGCTAAGCCCAGGATGCAGTGACGGTGGCCTTGCAAAGTAATGTAAAAGGTAACATGCAGTTAGCAGGGAAGGAGAATTCTGACTGAAATAGTCAGCCAATGGCAGGCTTATACCCACAGCCTACTTCCTATGAGTCAGACTAAGTATATATAAGTATATATGAGTGTGTGTATATATAAGAATAGAGTGGGGGAAATAAAATGGATATCTTTCTTGCCATCAGTGGACTTGAAATCTCCTGGAACAGCAGTCTAAAGCCCCCAAAGAACTTAACTGTTTGATTAAACTTTAATACTCCACTTAATGTAGCATACACCCTGAAAGTTGTCACTGCCCCCACACCTACGGAGACTAACCATTAATGTCCATGCTAATGACCTCATTAATAGCTAAACTGATATCCCTCTATAATCTGGATGATTTTTTGATGATTTGTTTTTTGTTAATTTGAAGTGATCATTATCTCATTCAGCTTTTAGATTGATTTCATATTAAATACTTGAAGTAACCAGTGTGTGTGTGTGTGTGTGTGTGTGTGTGTGTGTGTGTGTGGTTACAGCTCCACCAGTGATCTCAGGAACATCCCGACTGCAGCAGTTAACTGTGGTGCTGGGCCAGGAAGTGGAGTTTCAGTGTCGAGTTAGCGGACAACCAGCACCCAGAGTGGAATGGAGCCGTGATGGAGAGTAAGCATCACTCTAACAGTTTATTGATGTGACATTCAGTGCCACACACAGGATGCATTGCCCATAGTATTGAGTTGATCCACCAGTCCTTCCTTGTCTCCAGGGTTCTGTCCCGTGATGGAGACCCCCATGTGGAGTATCTGGAAGATGACCAGGGGTTGAAGGTGAAGTCAGTAAGACTGAGGGACCAGGGGCTTTACCAGTGTCTGGCCAGTAACAACGCAGGAACTCAGATGCGCCAGTTCAGACTCACAGTGCAAGGTCTCTTCTCTCTAAGACGCACATACACTCACAACCACCCTGGTCTGAATTCAGCTTATATTCTTATTTATTTTCTTTCTACACAAAAAAGTCATTAAAAGTTATCCACAAGTGCTGTGCTAGCAGTGCTGTTTTAAGAAAGAAAATGACTGAACATAATATTTAATTCATGTGTAGACCTAGCCTCTACAGTTAGATGATTTGACTTACACCACACTGCCTGGTCTATGAGCACATATTGAATTCTCTTTATGCAGGCCTCTGGGGATTTCTGTGTCACCTAAAGAGCATGTGCTGAAATTGCCCAAAGTATTGCACACTGCATTTCTGTTTTGAAGGGTCTCCTGCACAAAACAGGCCATTCCCCTGAGGATCTGTTCATTCTGTGCCATTGGCCAGTAAAAATCTCACTAGCTGTTAAACATTAGTGGGTTGTTGGTCTTTTTCTCCAGCTCCCCCCACCATCAAGGGCCCCATTGAGACCTCTGAGGTGTCAGTGGTGCTGGGTTTCCCCACAGTCCTCCCCTGTGATGTTGAGGGCTCACCCACACCCAGTATCACCTGGTTAAAGGACAACCAGCCCATTGTGTCCAGTCCTCAGTTGACATATACCCGTGGCGGACAGGCGCTGCGTCTGGGCTCAGCACAGGGAGACAGCGCTGGCCTCTACACCTGCAGGGCCACGAATCCAGCCGGCACCGCCATCAAACATTATTCTCTGAGTGTTCTGGGTAAGAGCCAACTAAACCACTTACATACTAAAATGGCGGAGACAGAACTTTTAATGATACATCTGTTTTCTTTTTCCCTCTCATCAGTCCCACCACAGATAGAGGGTGACTCTACATCCTTAACGTTTGGTGGTCAGGAAGAGAAAGTACGGATAAATGGGACTTTAACTCTCTCCTGCCTGACCAAAGGTTTCCCTGAGCCCAAGGTTCATTGGTTCAAAGATGGACAGGTTGGTGGTGTCCTTACAAGCTGTGTACTACCACACACGTACTTCTAAGGTGATTTTTAATAGAACAAGTTCAGCCTCTACTGGCAACCAGTACGAATTGCAATAACCTCAACAGAATTGGCATCCTCTTGCACAAGCCACCTCCACTCTCCAGATTTTGTGCGATGAGTAATCTAGTTAATTATAGCAAAGACGTAGAAGAAGAATCCAGTTATTAAGTATCATGATTTATAATAATACTGCTTTCCCTGTGTGTTTTTTTTCCTTTGGCCTACAGTATTTTCATGTTCTACCGTTCAGTATGCGTGTGTGCTTGTGTGCATGTTCTGCAGGGCCTCCAATAGGGAGCAGCAGAAAATGCATTAGGTGGATTTTGGATTCATGTAGCATTAGATTTTTTCTAAATGGTGGTGGAGGTATTGTTTTTCCTTTTTTGTAAAACACAATATAGGCAGGAAATAGTGTTTTAAAAACCAGAAATTTAAGTTTAGTACTTATTGTCTAATCTTTCAAACTCACTACTGGTAACTGATCACCTATACTCATTTTTGAAGTGAGGCAGGAAAAAAACAATACCTCACCAATTTAGGATTGCACTCCTAAGATCGTCGGACTCACGATGGAACAGTTAAAAAAGGATAAAAATCAACAACATATCATCTTTTTCATCCCCTGCAGTCTTCTTCTTTGACAAAACCTGGCTCCTACCTTACCCATAATGCAACTCGACCGCTAACAGTTCAGTCAGAGATTTGGGAGTGTCATGCTAGTAGCGGCTATTGTTTTGACATCACTTGAGGCAATTTATCACATATGCATTAGTGCTCACCAAGACCTGTAAACAGACTTGGATGTGTAAAATCCCCTTTGATGAAATAGAGAAATAGAGCTCCCTCAGACTGCTAGGAGCAATATTTCACCGTCCTAGACTATTTCATCTGATGTACTTTGTCCTTAGTTGCTGACAGGAAACTTCCATGCTGGCGTTCAGGAGAGTGGCCACCTCCTCCTCATAGAGAACGCCATGCTGTCCCACGAGGGGCAATACACCTGTGTGGTAACCAACTCTGCAGGAGAGGACAAGAGAGACTTTCGTGTCACCATTCAGGGTATGTTCGGTTAAATCTCTGTGTTTCTCCTCAGTGTCATAATTGGCTTTATTGTATTGGGTTCAAATTGAAAAGCAAACTTCTTTTAACACACTGTTGGCCAATATTACATTTTTTTGTAGATTTGATATTATTAAGAGTAAAAAAAAAAATCTTAAATTAATAGAAAGTGACCTGACACAAACACGCTCTTGTCTTGCTAGTTCCTCCGATCTTTCACCGGGTGACTAACAGAGAAGCAGCCTGGGGTCTGGAACACGAGGACGATGATAAAGAGGACATGGTAGAGAAGCGGGAGGTGGTCCTGGGCCATCCAATCAGCCTGGCCTGTGAGAGTAATGCCATCCCCCCACCCAAGCTCAGCTGGTACAAGGAGGGGCGAAAACTCACCTCTGCTGATGGAGTGATACTACTGCCAGGTCAGAGGAAACTCCTTCCTGTCTGATCTCAGTTAAAACTAGTAGTGTGGTTGTTATGTATGTCTGTGGCTTCATACTCATGGCTAAATCTGCTGTTGTATGAATGGGTTTGTCCTTTCAGGTGGACAGGTGCTACAAATCGCCCGGGTGCAGAAAGAAGATGCTGGAAAGTATACATGTCAGGCTGTTAATGAGGCTGGAGAGGACCGCATGCACTTTGAACTGGAGATCCTAGGTAAGCATGTACATAATTTAGTTGTAATTAAAATGTATGTATTTGGAAATGATACAAAATAATATCTGGAAGGGATGTCTGTTGTGTTTACCTCCTCAGTCCCTCCTGTGATCATGGGAGCATCAGAGGAGTTTATGGAGGAAATGGGAGCAGTGGTCAACAGCACTGTGGTCCTCCACTGTGATGTGACTGGACACCCTGCTCCAGTCATCTCCTGGCTGAGAGATGGGCAGCCGGTGCACAAAGACTCACAGCACCACATCAGTGAGGATGGGACTCAGCTCCAGGTTAGTTTTTGTTGACTTTTTGGACAAATGCCAGCGTGTAAATGGATCCAACTGTGACATGTTTTATTGAGGAATAACACTTCAATTTCATCTTTCAGCTCCTCAGTGTCCAGGTTTCAGACATGGCTGGGTATTTGTGTGTAGCTGAGAACAAGGTTGGCACAGTTGAGAAGCACTTTAGTCTGACAGTGCAAGGTAAGAAAAGTCCATAACTCAAAGGGCTTTACCACTACCTGTGTATGTTCAATTCCCCATGTAATCAGAAGGACCACCAGAACATCCAATAACATGTTATTGGATGTTCTTGTATGACAGCAGACGTGCTGACTCACCCTCTACGTGTACAACACAACTGCTGTTTTCTCTTTCAGTGCCTCCTAGAATAATAGGACATAAGGAGGAGGAGGTTAGTGTGATTGAGGGCCACATGGTGTCACTGCTGTGTGACGTCCAAGCGTACCCTCCTCCAGAGATCACCTGGACCAGAGACGGGCAGGTCCTTCACTTCAGCACCGGCATCCACATTCTGCCAGGTCAGACCTTGGCCAGTACTCAAATAATTCTTATGTCAGGAGCATTTCCTTTGTTTCTAATCTAATAATGTCACAAATATTACATTTCATATAATTTTATATATTTATATATATATTATAGGCAGCCAGATGCTACAGTTGCCCAGGGCGAGACTGGAAGATGCAGGGCAGTATGTATGCACAGCCACCAACTCAGCAGGCCAGGACCAGAAGAGCATTCTCCTCAGTGTTTATGGTGAGCAGACACATGGTGACCCATCTGCACAATTCAGCTACATATACAGATGATCAAATCTCAAAACATTGTCTGGGCAAAAAAATCTGTTTACCGCAGGCCAGCTGTGACTGAGCATAGTTCAGGAGTGAATCATACCAGTTCTGAATGAATCAAACTGAGATCATGCCCTCTCTGTGTGTGCAAACCATCAGTCCTGCCCACCCTGAAGCCCCGTCTAGATGCTGAGTCAGACCTGGTCACCCCTCAAGTTGGCTCCTCGGTCACCCTGCGATGCGAAGCCCATGGTGTTCCTGAGCCTGAGGTCACATGGTACAAGAATGGGCTGCAACTGGCTGCAGGGAACGGAATGAAGATGGATCGCCACCAGCTGGAGATCATAGGAGTTCAGGTCCGGGAAAAAAATGTTTTTATGTCATACATGTTTGAGGCTGCAAACAAAACATATATAAAAAAAAGTATTTTAAGGACTAAAAGTGGCTTCTGACAGAGCTCAAACTGATTTCTTTACATGTCTTTACACGCTAACATATTCAATGTCTTAAAAGTAGTGATGGGTCGTACCGTGCCGATGATTCGGAGCATGTGTCGAGAAATCCCGGAAGTTTTTAGTGAAGCGCGTGTCGACGCTTGTGTCGTTTAGGGAGAGTGACGTCACTGATGACGTTCGAAGCCTCGCTGGTTCAGGAAGTGGTTCGAGTATAGGCGCGATTTATGAACATACCGCAATGGATCCACTCACACTTCGTGGGTTAGTGTTGGAGATTTGTTGGTTTGTGTGTGACATAGAGGTGCATTTAGTTATACTGCCCCTTACCTTGTTAAAGCACTGCAACAGTTTGAAAACAATTGTTCCCCCTGTCATTATGAGTTATTCAAACGTTGACAACATTATTTATTGATAAACATTTGACAAGTAATATTAGATTCCATTGTATTGTCATGTAACATACCCATAATAAACTGAACAAATAGAAATGTTATATGAATGAATACATGAAGCGCATTTATTAAGATGAATTGATTCCTTTTACTCGGCAGTCATTCCCATGGATGCACCGCTGCAGGACAGTCTACAGTGTGTTATACATTGATAAAATGACCTGTAATGTATGTGGCTGTTTAACAGTCTTTGACCAGCAGGGGGGTTTGTGTGCACATGAAGCCTCGAGAAATGAACCTATTTGTGAACCATTTGGCTGGAAGGCTTCAGGGCTTCAAGAAGCTTCATCTCGCCATCACTACTTAAAAGTATACATATTTAACTTTCACATTCATTCCATAAAATACACAGACTAGGAAAAACTGGAGACATATGTGACAATATACAGCACTCACACTTTGTTTGACCGGGTGTATTTGAACTCTGTTCTAAGTTAATTTACCTGATTTAGAACACATGCACCAGCTAACATAGCAGGGAAGAGCCAAGTCCCTTCGTTGCCTACAGCCTGTGCTTAAAATACACCCTCTCTCACCACAGTGACCTTCTTTTTTGGTTCCTAGATGGCAGATGGTGGCACCTACACCTGCAAAGTATCCAACGTGGCTGGACAGGTGGACAGGACATTCAGACTGACAGTTCATGGTGAGAATACCTTGGCTATGTTCTCAAAATAACACTTTAAACAACTGTCTCCAAAATGGAGTGGTGTTATTCTACAAATATATTTCCACAGTTCCACCTGTCCTGGACGGGCCTCTCCGGGAGTCCCTAAACTACACCCTTGGCTCTCATGTGGCCCTGCTGTGTGAGGCCTCAGGGGTCCCTGTGCCTAGCATCACCTGGCTCAAGGATGGTACTCCTATAGGTAAGAGGGAGGCAATGATAGGAGATCTGGAACAGCATGCACTTGTCATGTGTGAAAGCTAGTGTAAGTGAATGTGTTTGCTGTCCAGAGAGCAGTCTGCACTGGCAGTGGTCCGTTCGGGGGAACAGGCTGGAGCTGGGGCCTCTCACTCTCTCTCATGCCGGGACATACACCTGTGTGGCCAAGAACAGCGAGGGACACACACAGAAAGACTATACACTCTCAGTGCAGGGTAAAGAGAGAAAAAGAGAATCATTCACCCTAGAAGATTATACATATTACTCCTAAAAGAATGATTTTTTTAGCAGTAATCTTTGTCCTACTCAGTATCGCCTACCATCCTGGACTCTGAACAGCCATCTGATGTGAGTGCACCCATGGGAGAGGAGCTGACCCTGGAGTGCAGAGCAACTGGAATCCCCGCACCACGCCTCAGTTGGCTGAAAGACGGAGAGACTTTAGAGGGATCAGACACCCATCACATCGCGTAAGTCATTCACATTCCCTGTTTACTGCAAGGGCTTTAAATGCACACAGAATGATATCTAATAGTAATTATAATGATGCATTTTATGTAGCACATTTTGCTCATCCAAAGCTGCTGAATTTGTTTTATGCGGAGCACACAAATCAATCAACACCATTCCCTCAAGGTTTGGAAAATATTAATCATCATCATCATCGTCAAAGATAATGTGCATGACAGAGGGAGGAGTGGACAGACAAATGGAGTCGTTAATAGTCCCTTGCCTAATTTCATCATGGGGAACAGTAAGAGCAGCTGTTTTGCAGCTGTTCAGAAGCTCATGTGGTCATTGCAACTGCATCAGCCAGAAAGCAAATGTGTGTGTGTGTGTGTGTGTGTGTGTGTGTGTGTGTGTGTGTGTGTGTGTGTGTGTGACTGTGAGAGAATCGTGGGACGTTGATGATAGTGATGATGGGAAAGTAATAGTGAGGTCCAGAGGTGGGGTGGACAAATAATGGATGCTGGTTTAAACAGGACAAATGGATGAACATGGTGTTAATATGAAAACATAATGTGCATTTGTAACCCGGCAGTGTGACCCCTGATGGCAGCACGCTAATATTACTGAGGCTGAGCCCTGAGGATTCTGGGACATACACCTGTTTGGCTGTCAGCCCGGCTGGACAGGAGAGCAAAATCTACACCCTCTTTGTACTAGGTCAGTTTGAACATTTAATTTGTGTTAGCTGTGTCAGTGCTAAAGTTTCTGAGTGATTTGTTTTCATTTGATTTGACTTGTCACAGTGCCACCATCTTTCTCTGGTGAGACCACCGTCCCTAGAGAGGTGCAGGTCACACAGGACAGTGTTGTGACTCTGGAGTGTCAGGCAGTAGGACACCCTCCACCTCAGATCAGCTGGCTTAAGAATGGACGTCCTCTGCTTCTCTCTCCTCGCACACGCCACCTATCTGGTGACTCTGTGCTGAGGTCAGTTTAGATTGAGAAAGCTGAATACAAACATGATCAATGGTGAAGTGAGGTAATGCTAAGTGCTCCCTTTCTTTACGATAAAGGATTTCTCCTGTGCAGCTGTCCGACTCTGGAATTTACACATGTGTGGCACGCAGTCGAGCTGGTCTTGCCGAGCTCAGCTATGACGTCCAGGTCCAAGGTACAGTCATAACATACCACCTACTGATTTTCCCTTGAACCGATATGTAGCATTTTGGATCTGATGGTTTCATACAGATGTATGTGTGTGTATGGTCCGCAGTGCCGCCTGGCGTGGATCACGTTGAACCGGTGGAGCCAGTTACAGTAGTCTGGGGATCTTTGGTGACGTTAACCTGTGAAGCGCGTGGCGTTCCCCCTCCGACACTGACTTGGATGAAGGACAGCCAGCCACTGTCCCTTCACCGCAACCTGCTGCTGGATGGACGGGAGACGCGGCTGCAGCTGCCCGATGTAGCGCCTTCAGATGCAGGCCTCTACAGCTGTGTGGCCAGTAACCAGGCTGGAAGCAGCACGAAGAGCTTTAACCTCACTGTGCTCGGTAATCCCAAAACAATCTGTTTATTTCATATTTATTTTCAAGTTGAAGTCATAGTGTAAACGAACAGCTGAGCCAAAACACTCTGCTTTCTAAACCAGAGCCTCCAAGGATATCCAGCTCCAGCTCTCCAGAAGAGTTGACCATAGCAGTAAACAGTCCACTGGAGCTGGAGTGCTCCGCTGTAGGAGTCCCACCTCCCACCCTCAGCTGGCTCAAAGATGGTCGCCCCTTGGAAGGAACTGACATTGTTCGGCAAGATGGACACTTTGTCAGGATTAGCAAAGTTCAGGTAAATTACAAATGGACAATATCTGATAATACTACAAAGTTAAAGCTGCAGTAGTCAGGATTTTATTGTAAAAACATGCATACAGTAGCTGTGAGCACATGCACTATTTAGAGTTATAATTAAGTTAATGGTGTAACGTTCTGCAAACTGTATTTTGTGTACAAAAGTTACATCCAAGGAGAATGCAATTTGCTGATGAAGAAAAAACCCCAAACAATTAATAGGCCTGTTGCAGCTTTAACATGTCCAGTGTTTTCTTACAAAAACCAAAAGTATGTGACACGAAGCCAAACAATTTTAATTTTTAAGTTTACATTAACATAGGTTGTTTACATTCATAATGTACATCATAGACATAAAAAATGAAAGATGCAAAAAAGCATGAGCATTTATCTGTATACCCAAAATTTAGATGGCCAAACAACTGGAAGACAGCATCAATCCATTAAATGCAGCACTGTCACGCAAGAACCACTCAAGTTGATTAATGTTGTCTCTTTAAAGGTCAAGGATGCAGGTCTGTACACCTGCTTGGCCAGCAGCCTAGCTGGAGAGGATGGAAAAAACCACTGGGTCCGAGTCCAAGGTGACACAAGCTGTTCTTACGTATTGTTCAACTTGGAAGAAATATTTCATGTCCCCCCCCCTCTCTCAATGTCCTCTCTTACTTGCACCTGGGACTTGATGAATAAAGCTCTGTGTACATTCAGGAGTAAAAATCAGTGTTTGCACTAAAGTAAAAACAGACTTGGTCTGGCATTCACATCTTCCAGCTAAAGTCATGCACAGCATTTATACTGTGTGCGCTGTTATGCACGCAATATGACGTATATACAGTATAAGGGCATGTTCACGGATGTGTTTTGATTGAAGACACAGACAGCTTTGATTTATGATACATTGTGCAGCATCCTTATCCCACTTCAACATTTGTTCTACCTATTTGTTCATGCTAGAATACAATTATGCTTCTGTCAATATAATGATACGCAATGCTGTTGAGACCTATTAAACTGCTGAGATTATTGCTTAAGTCAAATTCCCAAATTCATGAGGTTATCCTTCTGACTTATAAAACTGTGTGAATCATGTGTGGAGAGACACACATTCCTACAGCACATCTTTCTTTATAAATGTTGCGCTCTGTGTGGAAAGCTAAGCACTTTTTTGTTGTTGTTTTTTGTGCCAACACATGATTTTTACATGTGGCCCCTGAACTACCTTCTGATTTTATCTGTTCCACATGGTCTTCTTTACCTAGCTCTTCTTTGTTTTAAAAGGAGCACTTTAGGCATATAGGATGTTTTTGTCACATTATTTAATCTGGGTGTCACCACTGGAAACTTTTTGTAATTCGCCTCAGTGAGGTCCACTGCTTAATAGTCAGTGGTTGTGTTTCAGTCCCGCCAACCCTCCTCGGCTCTGGTGATGTGAGGACATTGACAGTGCCAGTTAATGGACATCTGACTTTGGAGTGCCTGGCTGACAGTGACCCCGCTCCCGATATAGAGTGGTACAAGGATGAGGTCAAACTGCAGGTACATAGTTTGGGGGAAAAAAAACAAAAAACGGTATTGAACTACAAGCCATCTCCTCTGACTCACACCTTGTCCCTTTTTCCTCCCCCGTTATATCAGCTGGGTGGTCGCATCCAGCGGCTGGCAGGGGGTCAGTACCTGGAGATACAGGAAGTCAGGCCTGAGGACAGTGGCCAGTACAGCTGTGAGGTCACCAACATGGCTGGAAGCACCAATCTGTTCTTCACGGTGGAGATTCTCTGTAAGCCGGCCTGTCAATAATGAGCTGATTTAAATACATTTTTGTAATAGTTCTACATAATAAACCCCATTCACTACGTGGATATGTCACTTTTTATTTCTCTAGTACCACCAGTAATAAAGGACAGCAGTTCGGTGGTGACCGCACATGTCGGCCAGGATGCAGTTTTACCTTGTGAAGTTGAAGGTGACTCTTCAAATACGGTCATGTGGAGGAAAGATGGCTTTCCCGTAACTCAAGATAACAAAAAGTAGGTCCAAACTTTTTGTTTTAACAAAACTCTGTGCTTGTTATATTGGGCTTCTCCCCATGTGATACCAAAAACACAGACACAGCTACACATTGTGGTGCGTCTATCCATTCATTCATCTTTTAATTGTGTATTTGTTTCAGGTACACTATGCTATCAGAGGGCTCCTTGCGTATACATGCGGTTCAGATGAGTGATGCTGGTCGCTATTACTGCACTGTGTCTAACCAGGCTGGCTCAGATCACCGGGGAGTGGACCTACGGGTGTTTGGTAAATATAGCAAAGAAAAAGTTACTTCACGGCTTTTTCTGTAATTTTATGTAGCATATGCAGGGTGATAGCAGTTTTGATCACACATAGGTCCCTGTGTTGGTTCTGGTTGTGATTAAAGTGCAATTGTCATTCTTAAATACTTTTTAGGATATCTTGTAGCGTTGGTCAACATGTGTGAATCTATTCTGTCTCCTATCAGTGGGTCCATCAATCAGTCCGGGCCCATTCAATGTGACAGTAACCACAGGGATTAGAGCTGTGCTGAGCTGTGAGACTACAGGTATACCCCCCCCTAAAGTATCCTGGAAGAGGAATGGCACTCCACTTGATATCAGTCAGCAGCCTGCTGCATATAGGTAAAGACAAAGCTATGGCCGGACCCCCTTTGAATACACCTTATGCATACATTACAAATCACACAGGCATAAAAACTTAAAGCTGACGCAATTGTGCTGTTCTGTCCAGGTTACTGTCCTCTGGGTCCCTGGTTCTTTTGTCACCGTCTAATGAGGATGAAGGTTACTTTGAGTGCACTTCTGTCAATGATGTCGGGGAAGAGCGCAGGGTCATTGAGGTCATCCTGCAAGGTATTGATTTTGAGTTTTGTACAATAAGCAGACAGTAGAGAGTCATTTGAGATGATTGAATTGATGAATTTGCTCTTTCAGTCCCACCATCTATTGAAGACGATGTCACGACAGTCACAGCTGTGAAAATGTCTCCTGTGGTGTTGCCTTGTCACGTACAAGGACGCCCTCAGCCCACTGTCACCTGGACCAAGGGGGGAGCCAAACTGGGCCCCAGAGGAGGAAGTTATCGTGTCCTTCCCACTGGTAAGGCAACATGCCTAAAGGAACTGTGGTGGTTTCACGGATTTTATATGATTACACATCATGGTCTACTGGAACAATAATGCCACAGGGCAAGGAAGGTAATTTTGCTCATTAAATGTGACATAAAACTATGTATCTTTGTACTCATTTCAATGCAGGAGTGTTAGAGATAACTGCTGCTGTGCCAAGCCATGCTGGCAGGTACACATGCTCAGCGCGCAACCCAGCTGGAGTGGCTCACAAACACATCTCTCTCACTGTGCAAGGTGGGCTGTCGTAGACTAGCTGCATGTTGCTGTGAAAATACCACCAGTTGGAATGCACGTGGTAAAACATGTAAACGCGTATAACAGAGGATTTGTTCTCCCATGTACTAAAGAGCCCCCAGAGATCAGGCCAATGGCAGATGAAGTACAAGTGGTGTTGCATCATGGGACTGTTCTGCCCTGTGAGGCTCAAGGCTTCCCCAGACCGTCCTTCACGTGGCAAAGAGAGGGAGTTCCCATAGCAGCAGGTAATGATATGATGATGCATGAACACTCATTTTATAAACACATTGTTACTGCACGGTAGAAGCTGCCACCCCTGCTTACTTAGACATTTGCTATCTGTCACATTCATGGAAAAACACACATTAAAGCAACCTATATTGCTGAAAGTGTTTTTCCAACTTTAACATTCACTAGACTTAATGAGGTCCATGACTTTGTTCTGTCAGAAAATTCTTAATACTTTCAACATGTTTACAGACTGGACAGCAATATTGCCATTCAGTCAGCTCTATCAAACCCCATAGGTCTCATATGGGACATCGATTTTCATGATCATGTGATGTGACTTTATTGTTTGGTTAGGTCACAGGCTCGCTGTGCTCTCAAATGGAGCTCTGAAGTTTTCTCGTGTCACGCTTGGTGATGCGGGTACCTACCAGTGCCTGGCAAAGAATGAAGCTGGCGTAGCTGTGGGCAGGACCAAACTAGTCCTTCAAGGTAATGTGGACTTTTGATCTCACAGATGGGAAGAAAATGGTGGTTTCTTAGTGTTTATTCCTCGTAGTCAAATTGTGTGTCACAGTATGCAATTGGTTACTCCTAATTCCTAAAAAATCTCTTTTGGACATTTGTAGATACATTTGTACTTGCTCATCTCATGTTCCTCCAGTTCCACCTGTGCTGAGTGTGCCTCGTGTGGAGTACACTGCAGTGCTAAGCCAGCCAGCCAATCTGGAGTGTGTGGCTGATGGGCAGCCCCAACCTGAAGTTACTTGGCATAAGGACAGGAGGCCTGTGGTCGACGGCGCTCATATACGTATCTTTGCCAATGGAACCTTGGCAATTACTTCTACCCAGCGCAGCGATGCAGGCCTGTACACATGTACTGCCAAAAACCTGGCCGGCAGAGCCAGCCACGACATGAGGCTGGTTATTCAAGGTGAGTTAAGAGTGCCATTTCATATTATGTAAAGACTGAATATAGCAGGTTTACATTAAATAGTTATATTGATGATGAAAAATGATGTTGCTTTTCAGTCCCGCCCATGATTCCTCCTGCGCAGACAGAACTGTCAGTCATACAAGGATTTCAGGCGCTGCTGCCCTGTGCGGCTCAGGGTTCACCAGAGCCCAGAGTATCCTGGGAGAAGGATGGTGCCACTGTGTCCAACCTTCCAGGCAAATTCACTGTCCTCCGATCAGGAGAGCTGATTATCGAGAGGGCTGAGGTTAGTCTGAGTACAACCCATATTCTTCACTGCATCATGAACTACATCTCTGTCTAGTTCTGGGCATAAGAATATGTTCTGCTTGCTTTCTCCACATAGCCAGGGGATGCTGGTGTGTTTACATGTGTAGCGACCAATGCAGCAGGCACAGTGAGACAAGACATCCGCCTGTCCATCAACATGAGGCCTGCCTTCAAGGAGCTGCCAGGTGATGTAACCCTGAACAAAGGCCAGAGTCTGGCCTTGTCCTGCCACGCTCAGGGAACACCTTCTCCTGTCATCTCCTGGACTGTCAACAACAGTCCTTACCCAGGTATTGTCTTCGTCACATGGTGATCTGCACAGCACTTCAATGCAACCAAAGTATTTCAGTGCCATTGTGACAAAAATCACATGTGGAATATAGCAATCAATCTTGCTGTTGTAACGTTTAATCTAATGCAGCATTAGATTAAACGTTTAAATTGAACCATGTTTTTCACTGACTGATGACAAATGTTCCAGGTGCCACTGTAGATGAGGCTGGCAGGAGCTCCGTCATCATTGAGAATGTGACTACGAGTGACGCTGGGACCTACGTGTGCATAGCAGAAAACAGTGTGGGCTCCATCCGAGCACTCTCATTTGTCCGGATCAGAGGTGAGGCTTTTTGTCCAGGACCAGTCAGGGCTATTCAACTTTCTACAGATATTGATAACAACCTTGATGATCTTGTAAATATGTGCTGTGTCTTCAGAGCCTCCGGTGTTGAAGGGTGAAGCCCACATGTCTCAGACAGTCATCCAGGGAGGCTCTGCTATGCTGGACTGTCCAGTACATGGAGACCCCAGCCCTGTCCTCCGCTGGCTCCGGGATGGAAAACCATTGCTCCGCTCCCTGCGAATGCAAGCACTTCACAATGGATCCTTGGTCATTTACAGCATCACTGTAAATACAGAGTTTCCTTATACTTTATCTCATACATTTTAGAGCAGTGACCCTCTAGACAAGTTTTGTTAAACCAAGTCACTCAAGTTTGAATGATTAAGCCCCCTTGAGCAAATGACTTACATCAATAAATGTTTCATGGCTTAGAGAACAATGGAGTAATATTCATCCTATCCAGGCTTTATCTGCAGTACCCTTGGGTGGAGGAACAGTGTGTGACTGTCCTGCAGCGTCCTGCCCCCACCCTAAATCAGATTCAGTTCAGTCAGAAAGGCTAACAGCATTAGCAACAGAGGGAGGAGATGAACAGAGAGCTGGATGTTCCCAGACTCTGCCCCTCTTTCCTTAGCCTGTAACCTTGTTAGGTCTCTAACTGCTACTGTAATTGCACAGCCTGCAGTTGAGACTTTCTCACAGACAGATGACTGTCCTTCCCACACAGCACTCTAATGTGAAATTTCCTCTCTCTGGCCCAATAATATCTATTATGACAAAGAATTCAATGGAATAAAGTCTCAACTGCACAGTAGAAAATGCCAGCTTTTTTGCTATAATATCGGCCTTCTTTCACCATAAAACTATATTATGTGATCTAAGGCACAGTTTTGTCCTGGAGGTTTGTGGCCCTATCAGAGGAAAATTGTTCCTCAGAGTGCCAATTAAGCCAAAGTCTCCTCCTCTACCTGTTTTGATCTACAGGCTGCAGATGAAGGGGAGTACCAGTGTGTGGCTGAGAGTGAAGCTGGAACAGCTGAGAGGACCATTACTCTCAATGTTCAGAGTGAGTTCTGTTTATAATTACACACACTGTAATAGGATATAAAATTAATTGTTAAAAATACACACAACCACATATGCCAGTAATAACACATTTTTACTTCTGGCTTGCACTTCTAAGAAGTATTTCAAATAACTAGTTTTGCCCCACCTCCACTTATTCATGCATTTTGTCTCATTTTTCTTTGTCAAATGTTGGTTTTCTTCGATGTACATGTATATTTCAGTGTGTCTTGTTCCTTTTGATTTTTGTCACAATTTTCCTCCCTTCAGGACGACTTTTCTGGTAGCTCCTTGTCTGTTACTTTTGCAAGTCTAGGCTCAAAACTCTGTCTCCCTCTCTTCTCTTTCTGTCTCTAACACAGTCAATGGAGGCTACTCTAACTGGGAGGAATGGGGTCCATGTAGTAGCACCTGTGGACAAGGCTTCCAAGAACGAATCCGATTATGCAACAAACCAGAACCAGCCAATGGCGGCCGATCATGCAGCGGTCCCAGTATTGACTCTAGGAAATGTCAAGCTGGTCTCTGTCCAGGTGAAAATTTATTTTTGTTTGTCTTCCTTCACTTTAGACAGCAGCTGATATTTTAATGTCATTGCTTCAGTGTTTCATAACATATTACAATTTATTACGGACATAATCTCATGTCCTGGTCAAGGTCATAACCTATGCATTGTCCAACTGAATGCTCTTGTGTGCATGACTGAACAGAATATTATGAAGGTTACTTTACAGACAGCATACACGCACCAAAAGGATATTTTTGTATGTGAGCTATAGGTATTAATACAGTGTTTGTAAAGAGATAGATGGGGCTTTTAATTTTAAAGTATAAATAAGTTATAAATAATTACCAATTATTCAAGTGCATGTAAACTCACTACTTTTCTGTCCATGCGGTATGCTTGCTGATGAAAGGAGAGACTCCTCGCAAGACCAGAGGCAGCCTGATAGGCATGGTGAACGAGAGAGAGTTTGGTGTGTCCTTCCTGGAGGCCAACATTACAGACAATGAGGAAGAGGGGAGCAGCACTCTGCAGGCACGCCTGGACAACATCCCTCCCAGTGTGGGTGAGTGATCGCTCATTATGTCCCCTGGGTTGATTGCTTCATACTGCGGCATGTAGTATTAGACACAAGTGTGCATATACAGTATGAACTGTTCAAAACTGTGGGACAATCCAATGTGTAGTGGAAAAACACTATTGGTAAACTTGGTTTTGTAAATTTGCACAGTATGGGTTTAGCAAACTTTCAGATTTAAATTCATAGGATGCAACATAGTAAATGCAACCAATCTAACTTAAAAATATAGGCTTATTCTGAATAGAAAAAGTATAGATTAATATTTTTAGAAAAAAATGTTTCCCTCAGTGATGACCAGCAATTTATTTAATGTGTATTTTTAGCACTTTATGAAATAGGTGATAGATACATTCAGTGAAAACCGCAGCCAAGCTCAGTTTTGGGATATGGTCCTACTTATGTAGACTGCATGTACTGTATTTTTGTGGTTCTGTCAGAGGCCAAGAGTTAATGCTGTTTGGTTGCAGGTCCCTTGCTGCGGGTGCTGGTGTCTGTGTTTGCTCCCATCTACTGGACCACTGTGCTGCAGAGCGGAGCAGCCAGAAACGGCTACTCTTTTACTCAGGGCCAGTTCAGACAGGAGTCTCAGCTGGAGTTTGAGACTGGTAAGTTTTGCCTCAGATCAGTGGGCTTTTTTTTGTGATTTTCTTACACACATTCAAGCAGGTTTTGGGAGCATGGCCAGTTGCTCAACTCATGTTACATGATGAAAATATTGAATTTAAAATCATGCAGGCTTTGTAGATATATCACTTATGCATCCATGCAAACTTTTTTGTAGACATTATGGTGAGTGTTTGCAGCAAAAATTACACACAGACTAAAAAGACAGAATCTGTGGTCCAAGTTTTTATTCTGATTGTTCTTTTGTAGTTTACAAAACAACCAGCAGATGGCACCACTCACTACCACTGACATTCATGAGTTTACATATGAGGGCTATCACTTCTAAACAGTTTCAGCATGCTCCCTTGTGCTTGTACATGAGTATGTGATTTTAATTTTTTAATCTCTGTAAACAGGGGAGGTCCTTCGTTTGACCCATGTTGCTAGAGGTCTGGATTCTGAGGGGGTTTTACTACTTGACATCGTAATTAACGGATTTGTGCCTCCTTCATTATCATCATCTCATCTGAGCCTACAGGTGCGTTCACTGCTGTCATTAAAATGTGTATTAAACATATCTCACTAGAGAATTTGTTGACATACTTAAATTCCTCTTCAATGTCTCTGTATGGAGAGAAATTAGACTGTAAATGGTCACAAATGATCTACAAATGAATGATGAGATTTACAAATGTGTACAACGATTTGTGCGTAATTTTGGGTACTCCACATGCGTGTTCCAATCCACATATCACAACCAAATATTAATATTTTTAACTTCAACTTCACAGATCTGATCATTTTTGCTTTTGAAAAGCTTCCTGTGTACAAATATCTAAAAATACTTTTGTAATCCGACATGAATTCACTGAAAGAATGCATTTGTGGATCTGGGTGGAGCTGGAGACCGTGAAAAGAGTCTCAAAACACCACGCACTAATGTAACCTGACCTGTACGTAACAGGCGATCCGTGCACACACATTTAACAATCTGTAAATAAATTCAAAATGTCACAAATACTTTTAGACATTTGTATGCACAGGAAGCTTTTCGAAAGCCAAAATGATCAGATCTGTGAAATTGAAGTTAAAAATCTGTATG
Organism: Maccullochella peelii; assembly: GCA_002120245.1. Classification (NCBI taxonomy): domain Eukaryota; kingdom Metazoa; phylum Chordata; class Actinopteri; order Centrarchiformes; family Percichthyidae; genus Maccullochella; species Maccullochella peelii. Next base: position 151,098 of record LKNJ01000732.1, read on the forward strand.
TAAAATATTCATATTTCAGGTTGTGATGTGTGCATCTGTAAAAATGTGTTCAAATTGCTTGGTATTTGTGTGTGGATTGGACCACGCATTGTGAGTACCCAAAATTACGCACAAATCATTGTACACATTTTTAAATCATTTAATACACATTTGTGACCATTTTGAGGCTAATGTCCCCCCACATCTCTGACCTGATTTCTTTTGTGTCCCGCAGGAGTTTGATGAGTCATATGTGCAGACAGGCCAAGGGCAGCTTTACTCGTGGTCATCGCAGACCCACCAGAGAGGAGGAAACCCCATGGTGCTGCACTGTAATCACACCATTATTTATGAGGGCCAGGAGGAGCGCCAGGGCCCCCTGCTCCAGCTGCTTAAGGTCTCTGGGATGAACAGCGTCTACAACATGTTTACACTCTCTTTGGACTTCCATATCACTGCCAGCCTTCTCATACCAGGTCTGGGGAAAAATTACAATGATTTAAAACTTCACTATCACATGAAACAGCCATTAACTGAACTTTTCTGTTCACAGATGGTTCTGGAGACGCATGCCCTAAAGGTTTCATTCTTGACACTGCCTCCTACTGTGCTGGTATGCTGCTCTCCTTTTTCATGCCTCATTTATCTTTGAACATTTGTCACTGTACCAGTTTTGTTATTGTAATTAAATGTGTCGTTATTAGATGAAGATGAGTGTGCGCTCCCGTCTCCCTGCTCTCATTCATGTCACAACATCATGGGAGGATTTTCCTGTGGCTGTCCCTCTGGCTTCACCATCTCTACAGAGACCAACACATGCCAAGGTGAGACAAAAAATAACACAGGATTATCAGATATACAACGCTGATGTCCTAGTTAAGTAAAGGAAAAAATCATCTGTTTAAGCCCTCATCTCCATCAAATCGTCTTCATCAGCATTTGGCCTCATACTTCTGTTTCACTCCATACCATGCAGATATTGATGAGTGTTCCCAAGGCTTGCACATGTGCCATTACAACCAGCAGTGTGTCAACACAGTGGGCACATATCGCTGCCAGGCCAAGTGTGGACCAGGATTTAAGCCCAGCATCACGGGAACCAGCTGTGAAGGCAAGTCACTGTTAAACTGTCTGCACAACAAAAAGACACATTTTATTTCTTACCATGCTGTATCTTATACAGTGTACTGGATGTCCACAGTAGATTAATGAAGCCAGATGTGTCAATTGTGTGTTTCAGATGTGGATGAGTGCCAGGAGTCTGCTCTCTCCCCATGTCAGCATCAGTGTCTCAATACTCTGGGCTCCTACCGCTGTATCTGCCACCCTGGATACCAGCTGTCAGGACATCACTGCATCGGTCAGTCACCTAACATCTCCCACTGGTTTCAAGAGTTTAGAAAAAAATCAAGATCAAGGCATGTTAGATTTAGGAGATTTTTCAATTAAAACAAACCACCTGAGCAACTGTTACTGCAATATTTGTTGAGCCGGGGGATAACTAACAGCTTTGTTGTAATGGTTACACTTTTACAGACATCAATGAGTGCATGAGAAATGTATGCCCAGCTCACAAGGAGTGCCGTAACACAGAGGGAGGATACCAGTGTTTTGACAGCTGCCCAGCTGGCATGACCAAAGCCGAGAATGGAGCCTGCATGGGTTAGTCGCCATCATACTTTATTTAGAAGGTGCTAAATGTAGCATTACACCATACATAAATAATTTCTTTAGTCATTTAGAGACACAGCATCAACTAATTTGCCTTTTTAGAGCTAACAGATCACACCTGTGATTTTACGGAGTAGTTTTATCCGTTGAACATGTGACAGTTGGTCAAATAACCTGGTCTTGTCTGTAGACTGCATTTTTACTTTGCTGCATTTTATGTTGTGTAACACCAGGTCAGATTTCACAGGATTGTTTTAAGACACGAAAACTTTTCAAAAACTCTGCCTGATTGGTACTCAGAAAAGATTTGACCAAAGAAACAAAGATACTCTTTATAACCGGATGCAACAAAGTTATGGGAGTGTGGTCTTCATTTTAAGACACTATAGATTAGCTGATACATTGTTGTTAACTGCATATTTTTTAGATATTGACGAGTGCCAGGATGGAAGTCACATGTGTCGCTACACTCAGATCTGTCAGAACACAATCGGAGGTTATGGTTGTGTATGTCCCAGAGGTTACAGATCCCAAGGAGTAGGCCTCCCATGTCTGGGTACGACATCTGCCGTTTCTGTTTAATAATACAACTCACCAATTACTACGTTTACATGCACAAAATATTCTGGTTTCAGCTCTTATTCTGAAAAAGACTACGCTGTTTATATGGCTAATAAAAATAAATATTCCACTCATATTCTCATTTACATGCAGCCTTGTTTGACCATGCAAACTCAGTCTCCCTCTTTCATTCATTCAACCACCATCTTGAAAAGGTTGGCATTGCAATATTTGCTCATATCCAAAAACCTGTTGATATCAAAGTCTTTTATAATGTTTGAAAATGGGTGTGTTTCTCCTTCCAACCAGAAATGTGGGTTTTTCTTTTGTGCATGCATCTCTACCCCAACCTTGCAAACTGTTGGCTAGTTGGTTTGTTTATAACGCACAGAGCTGACCATAAACCTGGCAAGAGGCCGCAAACTACGGTAAAAATAACCCAACTGAGATGCACATTCCGAATGCGCTGTATACATGTCCAAAAAATGCTTCTAAAACCTGAATAATATCACCATATCCCACATGTCTTAATTGGAAAATGCTACATACAGAGTAAGGCCTAATTCAGAATATCCAAATGGAATATGCTGTTTCCATTACCTATATCAAAGTTGAAATATTGTCATTCAGAATAATAGTGGAAAACTAGTGTGCATGTAAACGTAGTCAATGACACTGTAATGGGGTGCACACATGAGAATTTACCCTGTTCTCCCTTTCAGACATTGATGAGTGCCTGCAGACACCAAACCCTTGTGCCTATCAGTGCCGCAATGTGCCGGGCAGCTTTAGGTGCCTGTGTCCTCCTGGTACTGTGCTGCTTGGAGACGGGCGCTCCTGTGCGGGGCTGGAGAGAAGGCAGACCTTCACTAATGTCACCAGAGTCGGGGCAAGACTCCGCCCACAGCTGGTGTCGTCTCTAGGCAGGCCAATCCTCTCAAGTTCTCATGGAGTATCTCGCATTACCAGACAGAGCTGTCCTGTGGGGTACACCAACAGAGACGGCACATGTGTTGGTGAGTGTGCATCCAAACTAATTCACAAATAAATCAAATACAGCATCATACCGTCTTGTGAACCCCTTGATTTTCACATTATTCTCTGTATAGATGTAGACGAGTGTCTGCTCAGGAAGCCATGTCAACACGAGTGCCGAAACACCATCGGCAGTTTCCAGTGCCTGTGTCCCCCAGGTTACCAGCTCTTACCCAATGGCAGGAGCTGTAAAGGTAAGAGTTTCATTAAACTGCTGTAATTGAATAACCTTCCTCCCTTTAAATTATTAGTGGGAATGCTGATTCAGCATTCACACTATTGTTATTCTAAGGTTTCTTTTTAGTGGGAATGCTGATTCAGCATTCACACTATTATTATTCTAAGGTTTATTAGTGGGAATGCTGATTCAGCATTCACACTATTGTTGTTCTAAGGTTTATTAGTGGGAATGCTGGAAGCATTCACAACATATGTTCTTCTACACAAAAATTCTTTATTATTATTATTATTCCGCCGCATTTTTTAGAGCTAACTAGTTCCACAGTTTTCAACTTAGAAACTTCATTCAAACTTTAAAATATTCAGCTTGATTGGGAATGGTGTGCGTGTATTCAGAATTTTGATAACATTCATACTTTCCAAGATATTCAAGGTTTTCCAGGATTTCAGCCCCATTCAAATGAATGGAGGGAATGTTCAAAATCGACAAATGTTCAAGGATTTTCAACTCTCTTCAACTCTCTTTCAGCTAGAAACTCCATTCAAACATCAAATTGTTCCACATCTCTCACACATTCTGGGTATTATTCAACTTTTCAAATCCCATTAAAACTTTTTAAAATATTCAACTTTCCTTGAAACTTTGTTATAATGGGAGTCAATGAGAAAAGCCTTCAAACCTACTCATCTTCAACCTCTTCTCATTCATTCATACATTCATGTACAAACTCCATTCAAACTTTAAAACGTTCACAACACGTGGGACTTTCTGCCAGTAATTCAACTTTTTCATATCATTCATACTTTTTACACTGTCGCAATTTAAGTTTCATGCAATTTTCAGCCCTTCTGAGAGTTTTACATGAGTGTGTATGTGGTGGAATGTTGAGANGTTATGTTGAAAATTGACAAATGTTCAAGGTTTTTCAACTCTCTTCAACTCATTCATACTTTCAGCTAGAAACTCCATTCAAACATCACATTGTTCCACATCTTTCACACATTCTGGGTATGATTCAACTTTTCAAATAACTTTTAAAATATTCAACTGTCCTTGAAACTTTGTTATAATGGGAGTCAATGAGAAAAGCCTTTAATCCTACTCATCTTCAGCCTCTTCTCATTCANTAATAGAGTATTTCATTTCTTGATTGTGTACAATAAAAGTAAAACCGTAACATCTGTGCAGTATTGTGACCTCTGTGCTTTTTAACTGTTAATAAATTCAAACCTACCTCTGTCTTTCTCTCTCTCTCTCTGTCTCTCTCTCTCTCACTCACACAGACACACACACGCACACACAAACTGGTTTTTCTATCTTTGTGGGGATTTTTACCTTTGTTTGTTCCTCTGTTCTGATTGGTGGATTGATGTAGAGCTATTTTTGGCAGTTGTGAACTCTGTGTTTTTTAACTCTACCTCTGCTGACAAGTTTTGCACAGCACCGCGCAAAACTTGCCGGCAGAGGTAGAGTTAAAAAGCACAGAGGTCACAATACTGCACAGATGTTACGGTTTTACTTTATTATAAAGTATATATATATATTATTTGTACACAATCAAGAAATGAAATGAAATACAGCCCTTCTGAGAGTTTTACATGAGTGTGGTGGAATGTTGAGACCTAGAGTGGGTGACATCATCGCCTAGAGTGAAAGGGAGATGTAAAATTTTCTGAAAATATTTTTCTAACTTGCTCTCATTCCCACAATTTTCACTCTTCATACATCATTTCACATCAGAACGTAGACAAACTTGTCCTGGTTCTGATCATGTAACCATTTAAGCCATAGGACATACAGTTTTTGAACTGTCTTCCTCCAAGCATCAGAAAGTCCTTCAACTCTCTCATTGACTCTAATGATATTTTTGCTCCTACGGTCTTGAGCAAAACACAAATGACAGGACTTTTGAAACTGTGATTTCTCTGCCTTTTTTTATTTTTATCCACACAATTTCAAAGTGTTCAGCAATGCCTCCTGGTGCTGACGGTGAGGTCATTTCACAGATACGACTTATGGTTTTTGAATGATGGTGACTTATCTGAGTGAAACTTTCACAGGTTTGGCAGTTGTAACCTCTGTGCTTTTTAACTGTTAATACATTCAAACCTTCCTCTCTCTCTCTCTCTCTCTCTCTTTCTCTCTCTCTCACTCACACAGACAAACACAGACACACAGATATTAACACACAAACAAATTGGGTTTTCTGTCTTTGAGGAGATTTTTTCTACTTTATATTTTTATCATGGGAGAAATCTTCAAATCCTAATCCTTATCTCACAATTCAAATCTACCTCTGTCTCACACACTCATATAGAAACACACATACTGACACATATAGACACCCACACACGCAGTCTGGTGGAAGGTGGATTTTCAAAATAAAAACCCCAGATGGTAACAGGAGCTTATCGGGTGGCCACAGACAATGCTAGTTTTTCAAAGTAAAAGCCCTAGATAACAAAAGCTTACTGGGGGGAGGGCGGGGGACATGGACAAGTCTGGTTTTTCAAAATAAAAGCCCATAGATGATAACAGAAGCTTACGTGGTGTCCACAGACAATGCNGTCTAGACCTGCTCTATATGGAAAAAGTGCCCTGAGATAACTTTATGATATGGCGCTATATAAATAAAACTGAATTGAGTATTTAGCTGCTGCATTATTGTGGCATTGTATTTCCTTGCGTTTATGTAGCTCGAGATAATTTGTTACCTTTTGTTGGTACTGTTAAGTGTTTTACGGTTGAGCTAAATTACGAAATGGCGAGTGTCAAGTTACCCATACTGATACTGAAGCTTTGCTGACTTGATGGAACACAGCATGCCTGTAGGTTTTTCACAATAAAAGCATCCTGCCGGTTCGTCAGCGGGAGGATTTAACATGAATCATAAATAACAGGAAGTGTTATGTCCACATTAGCAGTAACTTAACACAATGTTAANATGTATGAGAACACCGGGGTGAACCTAGTGACAAACATAGAGCTAGTGCCCAGACTGAGCAAATTCCTAGCTTGACTGCACATGTCCTTCATTAGATATCTCCTGGTAAAAAGTACAATATTTGCTTCTGAAATGTAGTGACGCAGAAGTATAAAATAGTAGAATAAATAAACTCAAGTAAAGTACAAGTACCTCAAATTGTACTTAAGTACAGTATTTGAGTAAGTTCCCCCACTGATAAATGTTAAAAATGTAATTAAAATAAATAAATGTTAAATCACTAATAACTAGCTGTAAAGATCCACATGCACTCTGTGTCTCAGAATTGTCATATTGGGAATCTGTGAATAAAGGTCGATACAAAGAGGGCTGTCCTACA
>LKNJ01000733.1:0-37735 GCA_002120245.1 Maccullochella peelii
ACATTTACAAATTTTGTTTTTCAATTACAAATCATGTAATACACATTTACAAATCTTATTGAGACTATATTCACTCCACAGAAAACAGCTACTGGACATTAAACTCAGTGCAATTAAAACAGAATCCACTTAGTCATGTTACATAACTGTCCTGCTTACTTTAATACAAACTTTCCTGTTATTCCTTCAAGACCAATTGATTAAATTACTGAATAGATGCACTGAATGGCACACAGAAAAAGAATTGTATCATTTAAGACAGGAGACAGATGAGCACAACTGACCTGTAGCCGCGGCGGGTGGCCTGGCTAATGGCATGGAGCACATAGGACTGCTGGCTGTTCCCCGTCAGTCCTGGGAGGATCAGTACCGTGGGGCGGGTAGAGGATTCTGGGTAGGTCCCACTGGCCTGATTGTCCACCCAGTCCAGAGAGATCTGACCACCATCAACCGTACGAATCAGTTCACTGAGGGATGAAGGGAGGAGTTTTAGTACATTAACAACACAAAAATTATTATTTCACCATTCTAAAGGTTTAAGGTAAAGAGTTATTTCATCCAGATGTTTGAAATGGATTTGGAACACATAAACGTAATACTCTAATAGGACAATCCTGTAGAAAGGGTTTTCCTGGAGAAATATATAGATACTGTAGTAAGACAATAATATGTTGAACTATTCCTTTAAGTATGGAGCTGAAGTCAGGATGTGGTTGCCTAGCTTTGCATAAAGACTGGAAGCAGGGGGAGACAGCTAGCCCGGCTCTGTCCAAAGTTCAAAAATAAGAGGAGGTTCATCCTACTTGCGATAAGTGACGGGGGGTCTGGACTTGAGGACGGCAAAGACCAGCGTTTGAAGTCGGCCTCCCCAGCACCACGGAGTGGGACTGAAGCACTCAGCCACCACAGGACAGTGCTTGTGGAGGAATGCGCTGAAAGTCTTGCTAGAAACCAGGGCTGGGGTCTGGGAGGAAAAGAGACAAAATGAAGGGTATGAAAACCCTGGGACCTTGAAATTATCACTTGACAGATGCGTGAAAAGATGCTTGCAAAACAAGATGGGTGGGGGAGTGGGGAGCAGACAGTAAGACAGGTATGGGGCTTCAAAGTGTGTGTGTGTGTGTGTGTGTGTGTTTGTGTTTGTTGCAAATAGTACAGTTTTCTACAAAACAACCAACTGACTTGAAAAAAATACAATCCACAATTTAAACAATCTAACAACATGTGTGAAAAAACAATGAGTATGCAAACTTTCATACAATATGTTTTGTTATGGTAGTTAACAACCCCGTAACATCTAGACTATAACATACAACAGGAAAGTATGGTATTAAGCTTATATAATCAAATAAACCTTTTAAGTAATTTATTGAGTTACAATGCCAAACATTTGCAGGTTCCAGCTTCTCAAATGTAAATATTTGGTGTTTTTCATGTGTTTTATACAATTGTAAATTGAATATCTTTGTGTTTTAGGACTGCTGGTCAGACAAAACAAGTTATTTTAAGGCATCACTTGGGGTTTTAGGAAATTGCAAGTTTGTTCACATTTTATAGACTAACCAAAAAAGTAAATTGACCAAATCATGAAAATATTTCAACCTTCCTTTAACTTGTTTATAAATGTATTTGACAAGAATTATAACTCCTCCTAGGAGGGATCCATAACTTGCCTATAAAGTTCATAAAGCAGTTCATATATGTGTTCAACACTGACAATGATATGTCGGTATGATTACTATTAACTATGTTAAATGATGCTGGTGTGTAAAATAAAAATAGCTTGTGCAAAATGATGTCCCCTTAAAGACACTCAGCACCGTGCTGCCTGATCACCAAAAACTCTTTGAAAAAAGGAAAAAGTATAAAAGAAATATTTAGAAAATATAATAAATAATATTGAGTCGAAGATAAAATACAAAATTAAGAAAACAAGAATAAAATAAAATAAAAAATAACATAAAACACACACAAAAGCGTGGAAATAGTGCAGTCATTTATACCTAGCCTTGACTGCAGTGACTGACCTGACACTTGCGGCCCCACAGATAATATAGTGCGGCCGTGAGGGAGCAGATGAACACCGTATAAGGTCTGGAAACACACTCCCAATATGTTGTCCATAGCTCCAAATGTGATAAAAACATGGCTATGCTCTATCTAGCTACAGCACTGAGCTAACCTGGTAGCTGGCTGTGTGTAAATGGCTCGTTAACCGGAACGAGACACACAACTGACAGACAGACGTGTAACGGTAGTTAATGTCCGGGAACCTGCCTTCATCACCACCAGCTAACGTTAAAGATGTTTTTAAGCCACTCCTCTACTCCGAGACGTCCCATCAGCTCTGACGGTGATGAGAACGAGCCGGTATCCACCTACAGGTTTTTACTCAGCGGTATTCGTTTTCTCCAGCAGCTGCCACTTCTGGTTGTCAAATCATAGCCGAGGGTCGTATGTTGAAAAGGAAAGTCCAATGTCAAATTCCGCCTCATGTTATGGTCCGCCCTCACCACGGAGGCGTTCACGGCTGCTTCACGGAATGACTACAAATATGGAAGTTAACGGACACGAATGCGCCGTTCTTCTACTTCTTGTGGGAAACGAAGGCGCATTACTGCCATCTTCTGCTGCGTGAAGCACTTGATGAGGTCATTATCGTCTTTATAGTATATATTTTTATATTTTCCTGAAGTCCAGCCTTTTCTTTTAAAATTGCAGCCTTGGCGCAGAGGCTCAAAGTGGACCCGAAGATTGAAGGTAATTTGATTAATAGCAAGTGTTTGGTAATATTCACAACTAAAACTCTTTTCAGTGAGAACGGTTATATAAGCAAAAAAGTAATTATCTAAAATGTGACATTTTAACTGCTAATTTGAGCCATTTTTCTTTGGATTTCTGTCTTCATATTCAAAATATAGTTGGTGGGAGAAAGAGAGGGATGACATCCATAAAGGGCCCAAAGGGATTTGAACCAGAGGCGTTGCAGACATTACATGGAATGCGTCTTAGACCCCATGACGCCCCCAAAATTGAGCTTGTTTAGGCAGTAACCAAAAAAACTGAAATATTCAAATATTTACTTTGTATTTTTTTGAACCAGCAAAAGCAAGTAGCGCTGAAACGATTAGTCGATTATTGGATCGACAGAAACTGTTACAGCATTTTTTATTATTTTTAGACATTTTATAGACCAAACCATTATTAATCAAGAAAATAATCGAGAAATTAATCCATAATGAAAATAATTATTAGGTGCAAGTAATCTTAGTTGGACAAAACAATCATATTGTACGTGGAAATGGTGTCATTTGTTGGTCGATTTTTACCAAATTGCCTTGCAGCACGAGACGTGATAAAACTGCTAAATGTTAAATTTAAAGATAGAGCAGTCAACCACAGTTTAAGTCAAATATACAAATGTTTTGAAGAAAATCCACTTTTTTAAATGACCATTGTTGAAATAAACTCAATTGACGCTAGCAGCACGTAATACCCAAGACAAAAGATGTACTTTACACTATGAAATACTTTCACTTGGACAACATGGGTGCTGATGAAAGGTATGTGGCTTTAAATGGACAACAGGCCAGTTTGTTGGATCAATCAAGGTTAGTGGACTCGGAGGCATTGGCTGAAGTTTAACTATAAACACAGTAGCGTCGTGTCAAAGGATATCGAGCACAGCCTCATGACGCAGATCCAGTTTACTGTTTATTGAGGTTATTAACTCACTGACAGCTGGTACAGTCCTGTGAGAGAGTAAGTCTTTGACCTTTGACCCTGTCATGGCATTTTCATTTCTCTTGTTTTTGTTGTTTATATTAATTGTTTAAAACATTTCCTCTTTAGTTTTATCCATTTTTTTAAATGTGGCTTTGAAATGTGGGGTGGCTTTATCATTTTAGGCCAATTAACTTAATGTTTAGAAAAATGTTAATAATTAATGATTACATTCATTCATTCATTCATACAAAGTTTCTGTAAGGCATTCCTTCACCAGATCATTCACACCGGCAGAGCCTGCTGCAGCTTCCTCTTCCCATGCAGTTTTTCTGTCAGACTTCTTCCGCTCTGTCACGTGAGTCTTTAACACAGTTCCGGCAATGACTTTGGTGTGTACTGCAGCTAAGACTAGAAATCATACAGGAGAGCCATAACTGTGAAAAGTCATTAGATTCATGCAAGACTGTGCAGACTTTCAGTGTACTGTCCACGCTGGACATGACACAAGGTTTAGGTGCAGTCCTATCTGCAGGAGGTGCCCAACACGCTACCCGTCGAGGGGGTGGTGGCGGTGGCGCTGTAATGGGGGTAGTTGTAGTTTGGAGGTGGGCCCGGGAGGATGGAGTTTCCGTTGGTTTTGTGGTTCTGCAGCACTTTGATGGCCTCATCCACAGTGAACCACTCCCGCTTATGGCCTGCAGAGGGAGACAGAGCACAATGTATGAGTTAAAAGGAAGCTTTTATATTGGGTCTTCCTTGTATCCCCAAATATAGTGCAATTAGAGAGCCATAACATACAGATTAGATCATTTTTGTGTTTTTATACAGAAGATACTTATTTTATTTAATAACGCTTTTTCCACTTTTGTTCTTTTCTACAGGTTCATCTTACATTGTATCAAAGCTATTTATTCTTGGGGATTAGTGACAACTGCCCATACTGGCGTTCACATAAATAAAGATACAGTATGTCATCAATTGTGAGCTAGTCGTCAGGAGAGCAAGAAGAAGGACACAGCATCAGCATATGCAAACATTCATGAGAAGGTAAAGGGAAACTGTACCTATGTTGACAGAGTCTTCCCAGGTCTGCAGTGTATCTGTGACTGTCAACACATACACATACATCCGGTGCTTCCGATCCTGGTTTTGCTTTAGGGATCAGATGGAAAGAAAATTGAATACCTAATGATAATACAAAACCATAAATACACACGTGACAGGATAGTCTTCACACCTACATAAATACAATCACTAAAAGTTGCATCTTTAGTTGTTTTCTGTTTTACCTGTCAAATTTATATCTTTAATGTGTTTTGTGCATTTACTGTGATTGAGGATCAAAGTTACTCTGAGTTTTAGTTGCTGGAGTCTTGATATTCACTGGGTTACATTTTTCTTGTCAACACTATTCTAAACAAACATACATATTACACAAAAATGACATATTGCGTGCTAATGGCTTACAAAAGGGAAACAAGTACATGGTTATTTGTGCATCTTATACCCTTATAAGTGCACTTCTGTTATGCATATGTATAATAAACTGCCTGAGTAAGATGAAGACGTGAACGCTTACCTCAAATACACCAAGCATACGTCCTAGCTTGCCCTTGTAAGTTGTTGTTTTTCCTACTGTTTTCAGTGTACAGAACAAACAGACAGTAGGGGACACTTATTTGTGTGATTTTTTTTTTAAGTTTTGAGTAGCTGTGGCCTTTCAATAGAGGGTGAAAACATTAGAAAAGCAGTGTTCAAACCATAAACACAATACATTTGAAGTGTCTCAGTCTTTGCAAACAATAGATAGGGGGGGTAGTAGCATAACACTGGGCCTGCCAAAATCCGACTCCCCACTGCAAAATGGTCCCTGTTGTGACTACAAACGTGCTTTCTACGGTACCATCCAGTCACCTAAAGATGTAACCTTAATACATTTGAAGTGTCTCAGACTTTGCAAACAATAGATGGGGGGTAGTTGAATTTTGGCAGTATTAATGTGAGGCTGCCAAAATCCGACTCCCCATTGCAAAATGGTCCCTGTTGTAACTACAAGCGTGTGCTTTCTACGGTACCATCCAGTGACATAAAGATGTAACCACAATCAATTTGAAGTGTTTCAGACTTTGCAAACAATAGATAGAAGGGGGGGGGGGTGTAATTTTGGCAGCATAACACTGAGCCTGCCAAAATCCTACTCCCCACTGCAGAATGATGCCTGTTGTAACTACAAGTATGTGCTTTGTAGGGTACCATCCAGTGACGTAAATATTCTGTGTCGAAAACAATGGGTATTGTGTAATAGTGTAGTGTAGCTCTCAGGCTTTGTTTGTGCATATTTGCATTTTTCCATATTTACATTTAGCTCTTTTAATCAATGTCTACAAATAGTCTGTGAAAAAACATTCAAGCTCCTTTTAGCATCTGGGGCTTTTCTTTAGAACATCCAGCCTTGTCTGTGGCCACCCGGTAAGATCCTGTTACCATCTAAGGCTTTTATTTTGAAATTCCAGCTATGTCCATGGCCCCCCAGTTCGCTCCTGTTAACATCTGGGGCTTTTTATTTTGAAAAAAATCCAACTTCCACCAGAGTGTGTGTGCATGTCAGTATGTGTGTTTCTATATGAGTGTGTGAGAAAGAGATTTGAATTGTGAATTAAGGATTAGGATTTGAAGATTTCTCCCATTATAAAAGTATTTTAGTAGCCTATTAGTATTACTACTTGTAGTAGTAGTAGTAGTAATGACTGAAGTAGTAAAAATCCCCACAAAGACAGAAAAAACTGTTTGTGTGTGTGCATTTGTGTGTGTTAGTATCTGTATAGTGTATTACTGTATGTGTGTGTTAGTATATTACTGTGTGTTTGTGTGTGTAGTGTATTACTGTGTCTGTGAGAGAGATAGGTGTGAATTTATTAACAGTTAAAAAGGACAGAGGTCACAACAAAAATAGCTCAACATCAGTCCACCAATCAGAACAGAGAAACAAACTGATGGAGGTTTAATCAGCTAATCAATATCAGCTGTCTGTGTAACTATCTGGTGCCTGAAAGTGCTCAGTCATTGAGACAGAGAGAAAGAAACCTGTAGGTCATATCAGTAAAATGACTCACTGTCAGCACCAGAAGGCATTGCTGAACGTGTAGATGTATAATTTGTGTGGATAAAGTTAGAAATGACCGAGAAATCACAGTTTCAAAAGTCCTCATATTTGCATTTTTGCTCAAGACTGTAGGAGCCAAAATATGATTGCAGTCAATGAGACAATTGAAGGGTTCTCTGATGCTTGAAGGCAGACAGTTCAAAAACTGTGTGTCCTATGGCTTAAATAGTTACATGATCTGAACCAGGACAGGATTGTCAGATACAGATCAATAACAAAGCAAGCACAAAAGCTTCTGTTTCACCATGTTGTGCAATTTATTCCCTGTTGATTACAGAAAATCTGTCAATATTTGCCTTTAAATGCAATGCTCAAGTCTTTTACAAAACAAGGCTTTATTTAATCTTTCTTGATTGACTTGATTTGACCATTGTTTGCTGCCAGGACTCATTTAATCTAGTTGAGTGGGATTCCTGTAACCACCTCTGACTCAATACCACACTCATCATTTCCACGCTTGATCTTGAAGAAACCTGAAATGAGAAGACACAAAAACATGACTTAATGCCAACACTTCATTATGATATCACTCATTACATTGCCAGATTATGTGACACTGGTCTATTCTGCACTTGAAAGAATATGTGACCAGAAAACATGACACTCTCTGGCCCCAAACCCTGGTTCTGTCGTACCTTTATCTCCCCAGTCACTGTTCCAGGAGTTTGCAGCCAGCCAATAGGGCGTCCCATTCTCCTCTCCCCAGCCGAGGATCTTGATGGCATGACCGCCCAGCATCTCCCCTGTCACATGCTGGTACACACCTGTAGGAGAGTAACATTGAGTGCAAACACAGGGCTGAAAGGACAACAGTGGTGTTTTTCCACAGTTGAACATATTTACTACAGATTTTCTAAAGAATAAACTATGCTTTCAGATTGGTGGTGTGTTCAAATAACTCCAGCATCCAATATTTGAGAGTCAGACAAAGTCAGTGAAAAATCCCTATATTTATATGTTGTAGGACAGTGGGTCCCAACCTGGGGGATCAATCTGAGAGGTAACAAGTTTACAACAAATTAATGTTTACTTTTTCTTACTTTTTGCTAATAGCTTTTTTCTTGTGAAATACTGGATACTTTTATCTCATCAGGCTTGTACAAATCCTTCAAATTGAAAAATCGGTTGAACCGCTCACAATTTACGTCCACACTAAGGCCCTAATCTATGATGAGAGGTCACATATTGCTTCATTTAAGGGGTCACAAGACAAAACATTTGGGAACCACTGTTGTAGGAGATTAAAATTAGGAAGATAAATAAGCAAACATGGATGGCAGGACGATAATGTGTTTTTGACCAAATATAAAACAGACCAAATTTGTGAATGTCATTCAAAGCAGGTTTCAAGTTAAATTTCATTCTGAAGGTTGTAAATATTTCTCAAAACTGAAGAAATGCTTTGGAAATAGGTCAGCAATAGCATACAGCATATGTTGTATCCTGTATGTTGTAGTTAATGGGCTTAATATACAGTTTCAAAGTTGAGGCTACCGCGGAAACAAAGTCAAACCCGCCTCACCCGTCTTGTACAGCAGAAAATCTGCATATACAGAAAAAGCTGCCTCCACAGGCCCGTTCTTGTACAGCTCAGTCATGATCTGCTCCTGTTTGGGTGGGACGCTGTTTGAGCGTCTACCTGAAGAGGGAGACACAGAAAACAATAACATCAAAGGCAGAAACTAGACGAGGCATGACGGAAAAGCTACTGGAGGATAATTTTAGAGGTCTGTACCGAAGTGTTTGTCCTTCTGATAGGATGGCGAGTATCCATCAGTGCACTGCTCCCAACACTTAGGAGTTTCCTGTTCACCCTGACACGGAGGACGAGTCCCATTTACATGATGCTCACAGGGAGCGATGCTGTAGGGCCGGCAGCCTGTCAAACACAACATCAGTTTCAGTTCAGACTTTAAATACTTCCTTTTAATGCTTCCTGAAAAGCTGTATAAAATCCATTTCAGTTCACGCTTTGGACAAGCTTACCGACTTTGGAATCATACAGGCCTCCTGTCACAAGTCCTTTCTTTACCCAGAACTCCCAAGCAGCAGAGGGGAAACCACCAAAACAGCTGCATCCACAGGAAAATAAAAACACCTCAAGTGTTGTTTGATGTCCTGTTTAAAGACCTGGAATACACTAATTTTGTTACACAAATACTCACCCCATGCCGCATTCATCACAGCAGGACAGTAGATCTTCAGCGGAGATCTCCACAGAGATCTTACCACTGCTGTGGATACACAACCTGTCAGATATCGCCTCAGCTGCCCCAAAGGCCTGTGGGAAATCAAAAAAAGGGAACACTGCTTTGAGAATATGGTAGTTGGTACTAAAATGCACCTGATTTATCTTTTGGTTCCCCTCAACTGTACACTTTTAACCACTGTTACTGTTACTTTCCCTAATCAAGGAAAGAGTGCTGATTCTATTGCTGCCTGCTGTAGCTACTGTTGTGTCCTTTTGTTGGTCTGTCTTACCCAGCAGGACCCACAGGATCCCTGATCTCTGATCTGTTGGATTGTGGGACAGTTGGGCCACTGCTGGCGCGAGTCGAAGCTGTCTGGAAGCTCTATGCCTTCGATATTATGAACCCTGAACAAGAGAGGAACGGTCACTGAGCACTGAAGATGAACCTGCTGACTCTCACCTGATAGGGGATGTGAGAGACTGCACACACACACATAAATCCCACACACCCTCATATATGGTGTGTAGTGCACTGTTTAAACTTACACCTCTGGCAGCTTGGGTCCATTCAGTATAGTCCCACACAGTCCCTTCACATAGCTGATATCAATGTTATGGAAGTTCTGCCTGGCCTGGAGCAAAAGTTCAAATTAGAGATCACAGAAATCACAATATTCATGACCACAATCTGTGACAGCAGGTTTCCTCAGGTGGACATAATGCTGCAGAGACAGTTAAGGGAAGTGCAGAAAATACCCTAAAAATATAGATCGGATGATTAAGATGGGCTCACCGTCCAGGTGGTGTTGGCCTTGTTAATAAGGTTGACCATCTCTGAGGAGAGCAGGGGGAGGCGAGGCCGAGCCCAGGTGACAGAAGCTGTCACAAGTACACAAAGGAGGGCCAGTGAACGCATCCTGCAAAACAGATGACAGTCAGACTTCAGCATAATCATCTCGACTGCAATAAGTCCATTACTACTCAAAAGGGAGAGGTTTCTGTTTTATGACAGCATGAGCATCGCAAGGCAGTGGCAGTATAATTTAGGTCAGGAAGGATTTTCCTCAATATCTTTGCTGTAATCACACTGGGGTGTCTTGATGTTTCTTCTCAAAATGTTTAGATTATTTTAGCCAACAATTCCTTGTTGTAATGACTAACATCTGAATGAACCAAATATAGTTAGTAAAATAAGCACAGTGGTGTTACAAATATATTTCTGTTATAATATATATATATATATATATATATATATATACATATATATAATTTAAAGGTTGGACAGAGCTGCACCTACACAATTAAAAATCAACTAGAGAAAGCATGATAGTTGCAGGTAATGTATTTATTTATTTATTAGCAACTACTTCTCTACTTTTCAGATACATACATGAAGTGTCTTTTGAAATCAGATATATTGTTCTTCACGACAGCTTTTTAAAACCAATTTAAAACGATGGAAATGGAGTCTTATTAAAGCCATATTTTCCCAGGCAGTAAATGATCATTATGAATAGTGGTAAAATCTGTTGTGATCGAGTCATCGAATCAAGTGACTAACAACTACTATAATATAATATAAAACTATGAGAAAAAAAGTTCAGAATTTCAGCTGAATTTTAAGTATATTTGTTGGTATGATAGCCTGCATCAAGATAAGCATACACAACATTTAACTCTCTTCTTATTAACAATCAACTAAAATATAAAGATCTTAAACACAAAGTATCATTAAAGATCACAATAACACAATAAAAGAAAAGCAATCTCCCAAATCTAAGTCTTAACTTGTACCTGTGTTGCAGTTGTTTCAATGAACGTTTCTTCTGAGCAATTCCTTCCTTTCACTGAACAAAACACCGGTCCTCTTCAGTCTTCTCTTCAACTTCTTACTGTCCTTTTTACAAGCCGCAAGTTATGGAATCACATGAAAGCATTAAAATCAGTACACATGTGACTAACAAAACGTCTTTCCAAAGGTTTACAGTCATAAATGATCATAAAATTATGACCTGGCAATGATAAAGAGAACGTATGCAACTTATCATTATTATTAACTTTATGAAAATATTTCCTTTTCATTATTTTTGCTTCATAACTACAGTTTCTCCATGTACACACAAATACAGGAATATAACAAACAAAAACAAAAAGCAGCACAATATATGAACCATGGACCTGTGTAAGGATATGATTTTACAATCTGGAATCTATAAAATCAAGTTTAACCCCACTATAATCAACAGGCCGTAAACCACAACATGACTTGTGTTATATGCACAATCACCATTTAGACTGAAGTTTAGATTCTTTCACCTCTTTATTTGTTCAAATATGTACAAATCAAAATTTCACATTACATAGCAATGTTTGTAGCTCTCCTTTGGTTCTGTACAAGGTTACTCTGTGCTAGCCTTTCCACTCACCAAATCTGTGTTAAGGACACTTTAGCTAGCAGTCTCAAAATGCATTTCTTTCAGATATCAAATGTATCAGAAATTACATTTGTTCTCCCCTATTCATTTAAACAGTCCATGTCAAAACTACATTGGAATTGCACTGTTTTTTTCTTTTTCTCCTATTTTAAAAGGACATACAGTTGAAACAGAAAGAACACAGACATAAAAGTGTTAGAACAAAGCTCTACTGTGAGTGGATGCTGTCATCTATGCTAACATGCACTGCATATACTGTAAAGTGCACTGCTATGACAGTTCATTCATTTGAGTGTTTCTCCTGTAGAAACATATTGTGGAATATTCAGCTAGCTTTGATTTGATTTGATTTGACATGGTAAATAGGAAGACTAAGATTTGAAACAAAATTAAACAAAAACTTAATGAAGTTTGGTGACTATGTTCCCCACAATCCTTAAATGGGCAGTGTCATGTACGGTGCATTACACCATTTCAGCCCACTTAATGGAGAAGATTAAACTATTAATTTCTGTCCTGAAGCATTCAAATATGCTGAATAATTTCACTCAATTCAAATGGTCAAAATGTTTAAAACAAATCAAACTAAAAGAGAAAAAAGAAAAACACGATCAACATAAACACCAAACAACAAAACGCCCTGAATTGTTTAAATGTACCATTTATGCTGGTGAATATAACCACACAACACCGTGTGTAAATCATTTATCCAGATGCAGGATGGACTATTAGAGGTCACTATCAAACAACATAATGAGACCAGCGTGCTACCACAACCCCTCCATAGCCTAAATATGTCCACAGTGCTGTAACGGCCATAATGAAGGGCAAAGTGGGAAGAAGTGCTTCAGATTCTTCCAGCCAGAAGAGAACCGGGCCTACAGAGTGGGCAAAGGGGCTGTCTGAGTCTGTGGGCCCCAGGAAAGGTGAGGGTAAATTAGTTCACTGTCCCTGCATGTCGCCAGTGTCCTGTGCCTGTGCTGCAGT
This sequence comes from Maccullochella peelii, assembly GCA_002120245.1. Lineage (NCBI taxonomy): Eukaryota > Metazoa > Chordata > Actinopteri > Centrarchiformes > Percichthyidae > Maccullochella > Maccullochella peelii. The sequence continues at coordinate 12,503 of LKNJ01000733.1, forward strand.
GGTGGTGAGGTACTGCCAGCTGAGGGCAGCGAGCAGCATGGCAGCAGACAGGTACATGGGCGACAGGTGGTGGTTCCTGGAGGGGAGGCTGGACTGTGACAGGGCAGACCTCTCTCGGATTAGAGCCAGGATGTGCAGGGTCTTGTCCCGTGACGGGTCAGTGAGGGAGACCTTGTGTAAAATCTGCAGAGAGAAAGGGGAAGATTGTTTGCATTAAAGTGCACCAATATGGTGGAAGTAAGAGAGCAAACACAAAAACACACCCACCTCCTGGCTGTACTGGGCGATGATGGTCTGCACGGCTCTCATGTTGGTGGCTTCCATCATGAGTGTGACAGCCTGACCCTTTCTGATCTTCACTACTCCCTGGAACACCATGGGGTTGTTGTAGCATGTCGATAGTGTAGCTATTGCCATCACCTGGTCAAGAGAGGATTAACACGTAGTCAGGTGGAAGAAAAGGCCTGTGTTGACAAAGATGAATAAAAAATCCAAAACTGAACTTTGCATCTGTGAGCCCTATCTGAGCATTAAACTAAATCTGTGCTGTTCAAATATCAGTGTCATACAAATCAAATTCAATCACTACATTGCTGGAATGCAGCAAGCGATGAATCAGTGTGTACCTGTGGAATGGCACAGAAATTGAAGACGCTCTGGTTGCGAAGGCGGGACAGGTAGGCGATAACATCCGGGACATGCCGCAGAGCATCAGTGATCAGCAGGTTGAGACAGGAGAGAGCGGACTCCAGCTTCTCGGGCTGGGCCAAGTCCTCCAGACAACCTGCAAACTGACTCCAGGCCTGCACAGGCACAAAGTCGACACAAGACATTAACACATCACATACTGTACAGCGTTGTTGAAAGGAGTCCTGTTGGTTTATCTTTTACTCTCCTTTTGCCGTCTCTCCCATCAACACTAACAAAATTTTAAATTGTAAAAGATGCATAAGAAACTATGACAACAAAAATTTTATTTTTAAAAAACATTTTAGAAATGTTCTTTCTAAAAGAATCTGACACAATCTGACATGTGTGACACAACTCTCCATGTTGCATAAAATCTGTGCGTAAAATCCACATATTCTGCTGATATAATGTGAGTAAATATTTAAGTATGAGTGGGTTCAACACTGAAAAGTATTCATGAGGATTTGCTTAAACTATCATAGTGCGTACCTGTGGGGCTCAGGTCAGACACACAGGTAAAACAAACACGCTCATACCACAATCTCACCTCTTGTGGCCAGAAGACACGTCCCTCTTGCGTGTCCTCTAGATAGTCTCGGATGATGTTCGTCTTCTGGAGGAACAGGCCCATGGAGTTGGCCAGCTCGGTGTCCCGCCCCACCTCGGGGTCCTCCAGCTTGGACGCAGAGAACAGCTGAGACAGGCCGATACCGACCAGTCCTGCCACAAAGTGGCAATACTGCACAGAGGATAAAACAAGGCAACATGGCATCAGCTTCTGTAGTGACAGCACATGTATAACAAAATACTGGGTTATGATTGAACATACAACATTACTGTAATATCCAAAGATTTAAACAGAGTCAGAGTCAAAGACAGTTTACTTTTTTGCTGCGTTAAGAAGAAATTTTACTTAGTGTGTGGTAAGACTTGATACAAATGAAGTTAACAGAATGACAATACATGAAAAGACAGCATTAAGACAGAATGAAGCTACAATTAAGTGAAACTGTCACAAAATTACGATCAGTGCCGATGAGTCAAAGGTTAGCTTGCAGATCACTAATATTTCTGTTTTTCAAAACTCGCATAACATCCAACATATTTTCCTCCAACCTAAAGACACCTCAGACAAAACAATAATATCCCTGCTCTAATCTGCCAGTTTACTCATCTCTGCTGTTATGGCCAGTAACGGCCACCATAACCAGTGCCAGAGATCTGTTTGTGTTGTTACAGATTTAAGTCATTTATTTATTATTGCCATTTAAACACATGTTCCTGTTATACTCCTAATATGTCTAATATTTATGGTGTTATCCTAACATAATGGTAACACAGGGCTAACATTTACCAGGTCCCACTCCTTCATGGATCCCACTTTCTTTTCCAGGAATTCAGCCATCCCGACTCCCATGCGGTGGCAGATATCGGAGATGACGTCTCTGTATTCCTGAGCGAGGTTTCTGAATTCCAGTGATATCTGGACACATGAAGATTATAGTTACTGATTTATAACAGCCTTTAATCTGAGTGACAATGATTTCATTTTAGACTTTTCATAGAAATTAGACAACCAACCTATAAACTAAAATGGTATTTTAGTTATTGTATGTATGTTATTGTGTAAGAATTAGAAAATTAATCTGAATGCTGCCATTTTGTCTGTAAATCTGTCATTTAAAAAGGGACTCCATCAGTAAATTAAGCATGGAGAGCCTAATGTACCTGCCTACTGCCCTTCTATGTACCACCATGCAGTACTACTGACCGTGGGGAAATCCTCTAGAACCCGTCGATCTTTCTCCTGGCTCTGAGTGAAGCACCACTCATCCTGGTACAGGTAGGTGTGGAAATCGTTCAGCATGGGAACCTTCTTGTCCAGAGGGATACTCATGTCGTCCTCCACTGTGTCCAGGGCTCGCAGCACCAGGTAGAAAATACAAACTGCATGTCTGGATCACAAAGACAAGAGGGAGGACGTGAGACGGCTTTAACACACAACTGGAAAATCCTTCATTTGAGTGCGTTTTCACACACTGACTGAAAAGTTGCCTCGTCACTGACTCACAAGATGACAAAAATAGCAGACATGTCAAGCAGGTCATCACAGATCAGGTTAGTCGATATGAAGAGGATTCCCTTTGACCAGGGATATATATAAAGTGCACACACACATAAAAGATGTGTATACAAACAGCTGTCATCTCTCTACTGACAGTTCTGACCTGAACAGTGATCTTAAATTAGACGCCCAGCAGCAGCAGCAGACTTCCCTGTTTGTAATATTAGCAGTTTCCTTTTGGATTCCTGCTGCAGGTCATCACAGGTTATCAGGAGAATCTGGCCACATTAAGTTATTGGTTATCATCATCATTATTATTAGTGACATGGATCATTAATTAATCATTTAAGTAATTTAACAAGCAAAAATCCAAAACACTTGTTGATTCCAGCTTCTCCGATGCAAGGATTTGCTATCATCTATAGATTAATTGATAATGAGTTAGTTGCAGCCCTAAGTGACATGTTTTAATGTATAGTGTGTTTAGTCAGACTGTATCCAAATATACCTTCACAGATATGCACTTTCCTTGGTAATCGACAGAGATAAATAAGTAAAAAATTCTCCAGTATTAAGCAAACTAATGCAGTGGAGATGTCACTACTGGTGTGCATTTGAATTGTTGTCAGAAATTAATACTCAGTAAGACCCTAAAAAGAAGTGGGTCAGTCATGAGCTGCAGTGCATTTTGTTTTATTGGGGCTGCTGCCTGTGGTTGAATTGATAAGCTATCCTTACGCAACATGTTTTCTGGAATAAAGGACACCTGGCATTTATTTTTGAAGGCATGCACAGGAGCTGTGTGTGCTGTCAGACTTTATTGCAACCTAATAGGACATCATTTGAGTTGTGGACTGTTTTTCTGGAGTAATAAAACAAATGCAACACGCTGGATCCAATGCACGAAAGTCTAAACTGCTGATAGTAAGTTAAGTGGATCTTTTATTTTGCACAAAACGTACTAGCGAAGAAAAGGGAAGTACCCCAGCCAACGCCCCTAGTGTTGCCCTTCACGAAAGAAAACATGCCCGCAGACACGCCCCTCCTCACCTGGAGCCAGCTCAGCTCTCAGTCCAGCTTTCACTCACCTCAACTCGCCGTCCAGCGCTTGAATCACAGCTGCAAAACTCCGGCTGGTTTGGTTCAGGTACAGGTAGCAGGTCCGCAGACTCTCACTCATGGACTCCTGGCAGGAGAGACAGACGAAGGCAGTGTGTCGGTAAGAGCATGCGGGTCTGAGGGCGCTGGAGGGTCGGGCGGCCTCCTGCAGGCCCCGCTCCCCAAGCCTCCAGCCCAGAAGGAGGGACCGAGGAGCGGACCCGCAGCCCCGAGGCGCCACCGAGAGAGAGCGCTTGAACAGGGACAGAGAGACTGGGCACTTCCAGCAAACTCCGGCCATAAGAATAAACTGGCAATACGACCGAGCCTGCACCTATAATACGACCCTGTCCATGTCGACGCTACGGCGGGTGGAGAAGCTTGAAACACGCAGTCCGTGTAGAGGACACGCGAGCTAGGAGGTCGAGCTAGGTGGACACATTTTAGGAGGACGTCTAGGAAAGCTAAAACAAGCGCTCCACTGATCTCAACACAGCCTAACCTCGCGGTGTAGTGAGCAGGGTCTGCGCACAGCGTTTGTAGATCTGCTGTTATGATTACACCACTCCTCCCACCTCTATACAAAACAACACGAGCGCTGTACTTCATGGTGTTTCCAGCGAGGAAATGTGGCTGTTAAACACACTTTTAGCCCCACGTGCTAACCCAAAACTTGTCACAAGATACTGTACGAGAGCAGAAAGTGGCATTAGAGAATGAATTGAAAACATAAGCCTAACTATCTGCATATGCATGCTATCAGCTAATCTAGCCTCTTGGTGATTAGCATACACACGCAGGTAAAAAGTGCAAAAAGTACGTTTAGCTTTGGGATCTTCACCGTCATGACTGAGGGACTCGTGTATGTTTTGGTTTCCAGTCATGTGTGATTGCATGCATTATAAAAACCGCTGTCTTTTTACTTCTTTCATCTTTTTTAGGATGAATACAGAACAACAAATCATAACACTGTTAAAAAGTAGTCCCCATTCTTCACGTGCATAACTGAATTATCCAGATTACAATGTTGACAATTTGATAATAATCTGTATTTTTTTGGTTCTTCAAAACTGCTTAAAAGTCATCTGTAACTTAGAAGTCCTTAAACCCAAAATGTGCAGAAGTGCAGGTTTATTGACAGTTAGCTGGATCATGAACATGCTTTCTTAGATTTATAATGACAGTGTTGATATAATTAGGATTTTAGATGAGAACATGCAGGTTATTTTAAAAGCACTATGATGATCTGTTGGTGTAATTATCACAATTAAAGTTAGGCATACCTATATTATACATAAAACAACAACAAAAAGAACCAACCCAAATGTAGTTTGAAGACCTAATCTCAACTCATAGGCTTATTCTGACTGTTTAAAGACCAAGGTTTCCCAGCACACCTACCTCATGTAACTGCATGTAACTGCAACCACATGATCAACACTCAGCCAATCATACAATGCTCATCATGGTTTCAACTCTCTTCTCATTTTGCCTTTATTTCTAAATAAGAGCACAGTGTTACTCAAGATAACTTTATCCAGGATTAACAAATCAATCCTCAAACTGCTTTCAAAGAACCAAATTAGCTGGATGAGAATATAAAGAAACTATTTTAGCCTGATAATAGCACGTTAGTCCACTGATGTTTGTGTGGATACAGGTGTCAGAGTAAAATCGGTGACCTACAGCAGTTAAGGTGCTATATCACTATAATCAAAATCTCTATCTAAATATTATGGGGGTCACCACTTGTGGTAAAATCAAAATATGTGACAACAGAAATCAAAATATAAGTAACAAAAGTTGTAGCAAAAACTTCTTTTGTATTAGCCTGACAGTCAAACTGAATTACCATTTAGTCTTTGAGTATTTATGTATTTAAATCGCTGAAAATAAAAGTGTTTGAGCCGGGGTCAAGGGTCTGGAACCAGGCTACTTTTGCATGACAATTTCAGCCCATATCCCTGAGGAGGTCACAAATCTGATGGGTCACAGAAAAAGGTGTAACACCTGTAAAACCTGGTACCAATACACCCATGGTTAGTGAGTAAATGAACCTCTGCATAGCTGCCGGGTTTGGCTTTGGTAGTGTGGTAGTAGCACCTATAGTCAGTCTGTCACTTATTTAGGCTACACTTATATTGGTGAAACAAAAATATGATTATATTCAGCAATCAAAATAAAGGCTTTATAAAGACTCATGTTTAAACCATGTTGCAGTATATGCAGGCTCTATCTCTCTCCGGGTCACAGTGGTGTTAAAACAGTGGGATTAGCCGTCAAACATGCGCACAGCATCTCTTCCCGCTGCTGAACCCTCCAAACTCATTATGTAACGTAAATCCCGAGTCAATGGTCATATCAGCCTGTGTGTTTCTGAGCCAACACAGGAGAAAGAGCACAGATCTAATTAATCCAACTAGCTGTATCTGTTTCCATCGGCTCACTAAGGAGCAAAAGTTAGCACCATATAGGTCAATCCATTGCAATGCCGGTTGTGTACGTTAAGCGTGTGCAGACCTAGGCTACTTGTGGTTTTCCGTGTTTCAGTATAGCCTGTCTGTGCTGATGCTGTGAAAAGGGGAACATTATGTGCTACTTGTTCCGTGAGGCAAATCTGCTAATACAATCCTACCTGCTGTCTTTATATTCACATGACAAATTTATCCTCTGAAAACGGGTTTACTCACATAATCCAATTTTGGCATGACGGTTCTGCAGCCCCCCATCTTAAATTTAAACAGGTTGAATATCTCCACCGGGTGGCCCAGTGACTTCAGGATGTCCATGTTGCTTCAGGTGTTCAGCGGTTACAAACTGATGTATAAACCTGGCGAGATGTTCCCCATTAAAACGATGCTTCGCTGAGATGCAGCATTGCCGGCAACACCAAGACAACACAGCTTTCAGTCATGAAGCGTCGTCAGATCGACTGACGCCTCTGATTGGCTGGTGAGTCATGGGCTTAGCGCGCAGCGTCCAATGAGCGAGCAGAGCGTCTGGTGTGATGGCCCGCCCCAGCGGCCTGTCGGTGGAGCTCGGCTTCTGATTGGTCCGTTATTTATCCGGAAAAAAAAACATACCTGCTGGATGATCCTAGGACTGGTAGGCCTACCTGTTGGTTGTGTTCACTACACGGTGTTCACACACTGATACAATGTCTGACAGTGTGTGTTGTGTATCATCTCGAAAAGTATGGAAATAAATTAATCTTTCTAAGCTTTATGTGTTTTTAAATAAGCTATTAATATACTATTAATTATATATTAGACAAAAATAGTCACAAATAAAGTGAGGAGACCAGGAAGTTATGAAAAAAACAAAAAAACAACTTGACATATGAATTGCTTGTTCAAAAAATATTTTATTATGAGTTAAAATGAGGCCACAGTAGGTGTCTTAGGTCATACACAGCTTCATGTGTAAAGCCTGCTGAGCCAGAGTTAAGCTGAGCTGCTTTGTTGCCAAGTATCACCAAGTCAGTAGAGGACATCCAAGATCCACAGTGCAAGCACGGAGAGCATACACGGCTCCATTTGTCTCTATCTAACGTCTCTTTGACTTTCTCTCTTACTCGCAGTTTCACACACAGATGCACACATTTGCAGACGTCAGTGAAACACTTTCAAGTTATAATATAGCTACAGACATATGGATACAACAACACAGCTCATAGCAACAAACACCCACATAAAAAGAAAGAAGAGGAGTAAGACAGTGTGTATTTTACCATCAAGGTCTGAAAGCCCTGGTGGACTTGGGGGGTGGGGCATCTTACTTTAGTGTGTTAGCATGCTAGCATTTGATTATTAACATTAGACACAAAGTGCAGCTGAGGCCGACGGGGATGTCTTTCATTTTGCAGGTATTTGGCCATAAACCAAAGTTTTAGACAAGTTAAAATGTTGACCCGATGATGGTGCTAGATGACTGTTAAGAGGATCCCCAAAGTGACTACAGTTCATCCTGAGGGTACAAGAATGTAGCAAATTTCACTGAAAACCACAAATGTCAACCTCATGGTGGCGCAAGAGAAAAAGTCAGGGGATCACCAGTCAGTAGGATTCATCCTCTGGGAACCATGAATGCACTGATAAAATTTCATGGCAGTTCAACCAATAGTTATTGAGATATTTTAGTCTCAACCAAAGTGATGGACCGACAGACAGATCCACATTGCCATCCCTAGAGCCGTGCCACTAGCATGGCTAAAAACCAGATGACATCCTGTATTGAAACACACTCTGAATTGAAATCTTCTTACTGTTAACAGTCATGGCTTTAATGCACAGATAAGCTTCTCTGTCAGAAAACAGACACAAAGTAACACCTAGATCCTGTCTAACGTGTTACCCTGCATGGCTCTATTTCTAGCAACAGGCTCCTCACGTGTTCACATGAATTAAATGCAACACTGTCTGTACATGCTTACCTCAATTTCTCAGAAAGAAACAAAGCACAATGGGGAATGATGACGTTACAGTTGGCTATGTTGTTGCTAAAGAATTGAAAAACAACACAAAACACCAGTAATGATGATTAAGTTGATGATTAAGAGCCAAAGGCATCAGACCTCCACAGCTGTTGTTTTGATGAGTTAAAAAATTTCATAAATCACCAGATGGCATCTTGTTTCACTCTACTATGTGCCTTTTGGTTCTTTATCCCTCAGGCAATGTTGGACAGACAGAGAAGAAAATAGTGACAGTCACGTCAGTATTGCTCAAACAGCCTTACAAAGGTGCCTGATATGCATAAACTGTTGCATGTTGCACACATACTTCATTCATCAGAGTGATAGAGGCAAAACTTTTTTGAACACAAAGGGTGAAGTGTGTTTATGAAAATGATAACACACTTTTCTAAATAAAGCTTCACACACATGATAATGATATATATCGGTAGATATAGGATGATATACAACAAAAAAAAATGCTTTATAATAAATTCTCCTTCACAGTGTCTGCTTTACAATTTATACACATACACAGACGTCATTTTGGCTCATAGAAGATATTTTTCAGCCATGTGAATACTGAAGACTAATTGTGCAATTGTAATTTAATAGATTTTGCTCAAGGGCTCGTAGTGAACTGAAGCCAACCTCCTGCACAGCATGTGTCACTTTGTAGCTGCCATGACTCACTTCGACCCATCAAACGAACCACAAGCATCTCATGCATTTTCTTTTCTCTTCCACTCTTTTCACTTTGAGGTAAAACGATCACGAGAACACACACACACTGTGTAGCTTGGCCGTGAGCGTTACCAAGAGGAGGAGCTCAGTGCTGACAGTCACAAACCCTCAAGCAGTTGTCTGAGTAAACATGTTGAGAGTGTAACCGTTCACCTGTCGCTTAGTTTGTCAGAGCTGTTTCTCTTCGGGAGATCCGGAGTCAACTGAGCTACGCTACATGTCTGACTGACCCTACAAAAGAAAAGAGGAGACACATTGTAATTGAATGATTCCTGAACTACCAGGGCGGAGGAGTCCGGATGGAACTTCCCATGTGAGTAAACTCAGTTCTTACTTCTGCTTTGACAAAAACTTAACGAACGTTTCCTTGCATCCTAATATGTGTCTGACTGTGTTTCCTTTGTCATGTGTCTATGCTGGAATAGCTGAAGGCATTGCATAATTCCTTTATCCTTAACTAGTGTTGTCCACAGATGTCCCATGAAGCCCACAGTGTTTGGTTCATTTTTAACAGCCACTGTACATAAAGAGTTCCCTGGTCCTACATGTTAATCAGTCTGTCTTTATTCAGGTTGAGCCGTAAGCGGCCTCTGTTTAATGGATATGAAAAGGAGCCTCCGCTGTACATGAAGAAATGTTTGGCCAGTCTGAAAACTCTGCTGGACAGATATCAGACTGACAGAGCCACAGAGCATGACAGACTGAGGTAAGAAGAAGAGTTACAGTATATGTTTATATGGGGTGTGAAAATGTTGTCCTAAACAATGCCTTACAACAGGAAAAGTTTATTTAAGCACCTGGGTTGTTGTAGTTCATTGTGTGTTTCTGGTGTCACATTTTCAGTTCCTCTTGGTATTACGCATGCCACGAGTTCTCCATTTGTTTTGCAATTAATGAAATGTTGCACTATAATTAGCTTTCTTGATCTGCAAATGGTCTCTAAGACATATTCTCTGAAACCATTTAAGGAAATGTGAAGAAACTCGTATCTTATTTACATTATACACGCATAAGTCAGACAGTATTTATTTGTCTGGTGAAAAATACATTTATGATCAACCTGGTTCATTCAGTGGTGATACATATTTATATTTTTGTAATTATGGTTTATTATTGACCTTGGAAAGAGTATTTTAACCAATAATTCATTATTTTAAAGAAATAGTTTGACATTTTGAGAAATACTCTTATTCGCTTTCTTACAGAGAGTTAGATGAAAATACCACTCTCACGTCTGTCTATTAAAAATTAATCTGCAGCCAGAAGCCAGTTAGCTTAGCTTAGCATAAAGACTGGAAACGGGGGAACAGCTAGCCTGGTTCTGTCCAAAGGTAACAAAATCTGCCTATTTGCACCTTTCCTTTAAAAAGTAAATAATATAGTAATTTGAAAATAAGATTTTTATCACAGGTCCACTTGGACTTTGTGCTTAGAAGCATCTACAAATATTCATAAATTTCATTTTTGTGAATATTTACATATGAGACACCCCTGTTTCCAAGTAACCACAGTTTTTTTGTGTTTATGCCTTACAATGAGATATCTTTGTGTTACAGAACAAGCTGTGGTCACTCCTGCACGCGTGAAGCCTTCGCAAATGGAGAGACAAAACACCTGACTGACACTGAGAGCTTCTTTGAGCAGATATCGTCCTGGGCTGACACACAATACTCTGTGAAGAAAGTGTTGAAGCATCTCAAGTTCAGACAAGCCACCGATGACATTTTCCTCAACGACTCGGTCAACAGGAAATTTTTGGAGTTTCACTGTGACATCACTGAGGAGTCTGGTGCAGAAGATAAGCAGCATTCATGGGCCGTTATTGAGAAACAGGAGGAGATTGTCATGTATGGCCCTTATTATCCTAATTACAACAACGGGGAACACAGCGAAGACATCATTATTAAACAAACAGAGGAACTTCTGGGGTCAGAGGCTGTCTCAGAAGAGTGGAGGGTGTATGTTTTCACCATGAACAGCCCGTGTTTGGCTAGAAACACTGATCCATGCATGCTGAACCTGGTTCAGAAAGCTCAAGAGTGGTGGAGTGTGTATGGAGTGAAGACTCATATTGGTTATGTGAAGTGCTGGGGCTTCAAAGGAGCTAAAGAAAACCTGTTCAGGGATATTAGCTACAGCCAAGTGGACTGTATAGATCAGACTGAGGACCATGAGAGCTTCGTTAAAGCAGCTGAAAAGAGCACTGATCTTAATCCTGTATGTGAAAATCTGTTTTCTGCTGTTAAACACCTCCTGAGATCTGTGAGCTTCCCTTTGATAAACATTGTGCAGGGGCACGACTGGAAGAGCTACTTCAAAAGCATGCATAGTATTTTTGAATGCAAACCAGAAGAGGAGAAAAAAATCTTCACAGAGGACGTGAACGCCTTGATCGAAGCTGCACAAGCTCTGCTTTCAGAAAAGAGTGGAGGTTTTGAGGAAAGTTTAGAAAAAGGACGGGCTTTTGCGTTTGATTACACTTTCAGTTCACAAGTATCTGATGCCACCCAGGATCACATGAGACTCACATTTCAACAGTGTTGGAAGGAGATGGTACAAGACAAATATGCCGAGTTCATCAGGGAGAAGCTGACTGAAGAGTTCAATCAATGCACCGTCCAGCTTTTTATCAAAGATGTCGTAAAGTTCACAAAAGAATACTTGCAAATTGGAAGGATACAGTTTTCAGAAGAAGATTCAAAAGCTCCACAACTTGTCCGATAAATAAACCCTTTGCCAAGATGATGAGGAAGTTAAGACTAAATATTTCATGAATGTTTGGTATGCCTTTGAAGTGGAATGACTGACACAAAACCTATACACCATGCATACCATTTGCATTATGTCAGAATTCTTTGTCTTTATTAGTTTCCTCAGCAGAGCTACAGTTGCACACAGAGGAAAGGCATCAGGTAGTGTTAGTGCACAGTGAGAAAGTCCACATATACATATGTCCATCTCTCACTGTGTCTTTACTTACAATATATCACAAATGGTGTCTTACAATTATACTGGAGTGGAGTTTTTTTTACATATATGCTCATATATTTTTGAGCATTTTTAAGTACATGTGGCGATATCCCACATTTACACATGTTGCCTCCATGCTTGTCACAAGCAAATTAAAGCATTAAGTATTGCTAACAAACTGTACAGTCTTAATACAACACTCCTTCATAAAGTTTATCAAACAACCTAATGGATGATAATCAGATGATGGTGTGGTTTGGGGTTGTGCCTATAATAATAAATACTAGCAGGATTTCTTTTTGGAAAGGCTCTGAAGTATTAAACAGGTAAAAGTTTTCATGTGGATCTGCACTTGTGTCAGCAGAAGGAGCTATGACGTCCATTACTTCCAGCCCACATTCATCATGTGTTGCTGCATAGGTAGTTTATCATGTATGTTTTCATAGAGGTGTCAGTACTGACATGTATTTTTTTTACACTTTATCGAAAGGACAAAGGCCCACAGTCCAGACAGCTGATCCAGAAGCAACAGGCTGCAGGGAGCTGTTGGTTCCTATTGCACTGAGTAGGAGATCGTGTTTACTGAAGCTCATATCACTAGTGTTGAGGAATGATGGATGTCTTGAGCAGTTTTCTTAGTTACAGTACATTTATAAGAAATGCTCCTGATTAGCTTGTAGAATTAGATGCACTCTGACAATTTTGGGAAATGTTTAAAGGGTCAGTTCACCCAAATCACAAATCACATACACGTTTTTAACCATTTAGCCCTATCAGTATTTTGCTTTGCAGATAGTTTTGGTTTTATTTGCTAACATGTTGAGATATTGCTGCTGAGACTGAGCCGCCCTAATACAACTAAGATGACTGCATGTGTGTGTGGTGCACATTTAATTTACATCCTTTGAAAAACTTGATAGCAAAGTGCTTTACCAGATAATCCACAGACAGTTTTAATTATCTACCGTACATACAAAATACTGAAAACTGACCACATCGAGGTCTGCGGATTAAGTAACCAGCAGCATAGTTTGTTCTGTAAAGCTCATTTTCAATGCTTTTAGCGCCACAAACAAAGTTTCATTCACCTCCATTGCATTGTGGTGTAAAGTAAGTACCACTTGTGAGTGTGAAAATATATAGTGGTTGTTTTTCTTATTAATGTGAACTGACCCTTTAAGTACACTTGCTACAGTTCCTCCATGGTGCCACTTTTGACATTAAGGTGTGCTGTTGTGTTTCTGTACATGTTTTGTGAGTCCATCATTTTAAGGCAAATTGTCCATATAAATGTGAAAAAAGAAGACAAATATATTAAAATTAAAATGACTCAGGGAGAAAAAGTCTGACTTGTTATTTGTTACTCGTTTATGTTATACTATTTGTCAAATGCCCCTGCACTGGCACAGTAGAAAAGATGAGAGTGACAAAAAAGTTCCCTTTTTTCACTTATTGCAGTTTTTCATATCAAGAGTTGTTGTGTGTATTTAATCACAGTGCTGCTCTTTAATGATTGTCTAACACAAACTCCTTTCAGTCCTCGACTGCTGTGATTGAACACACAGTATCCATGCAGTTCTGTTTAAGATCTCCATTTCTTTTGTGGCGCCCACATGTTTGTCCCAGAGTGTCGTACTGAAGGCACTGTGCGGTGTGTAGGCTGTGGGAACATCTGCATCCAGAGCTGTCTGGAGACCCTGGTCTCTCAGGAGAGTTTAATATAGATAGGTCGGTTTGAGATGCTGGGTTGTGGGTCTTCTAGGCCAGGATTAGATTGTTCCAGGGTTCCACTTTGGAGCCAGAAGACCCGCCGTGGCCCCCAGGGGACATCTTGAGAGGAATGGTCCCACCTTGAGCTGCCATGTAGGCTGGCAGGGCTGAAATCTAGAGGGATACAGAAAGAAATGGTGAGAAAGGCCAGGACGGGAATTTTTTTTATGTCATCTGTCCTATGAGGCTGTTAGTGCAGATCAAGGCCTCTCTACCTTCCGCTTACATCACGATCATAGATAGACTTCTACCTTTTCCTTTCCTTGTCCTATTATTTGGCATCTGAGAGAAATATCAATAGAAGTGCAAAATAAGACTCCACTTTGTAGAATTTGGGTTATAATAATCACGTCTAAACTGTAGTTTAACTGTTTTCTGTTCCTTTAGGTTAAGTTTCTGGGCTCATTAGACTGTTCTAGCTGAATGTAATGCTCAATGAGTGCCTCTACCTCTTTTGTCATCACAACTAAAGACTCTAAAATACATTTTTGGATGTAAATATTCTCTGAAATTCTACTGCAAAGGCATCCAACCTGTGTGTGCGTGCTGTGGTGTGAGTACAAGCTGTGAGTGTCCGGCTCTGTCTTTATCTGGCGAGGCTCCTCTGTGGCGGCGGAGGCACAGGGAGTGCTGCTTGGAGTGACTGGAGTCCCCTCGCTGCCTGGGGTCCCTGAGGAGCACAGAACTGAGGTCACTACACAATACATTTTTCCCTACTCCCATTTTGTTTATCATAGATAGAATAATGATGGTTATGGATGTTAAGGGGGGGAGCCCTAAGTCACCTCTTCTACGTGGGACTCATAAGTCTTAGCTATGCCCCTGCTTATCTAATAGCTTATATATATCTACATACATACAGAAACATAAAGCATGTGGTTTTGAAGCTCACCAGTTTGGGGCTTATTGAGGTTCTTGGGTTTGCGTTTGCGGGTCTGGATCCCCTCTTTCTTCATAGCCAGGGGTCGTGGTACCTGTCGAAACACCAAGACAAAGGAATAACTGTTAGTCAAAAAGCAGACTGAAGTATATGTAAGTGTAGCATCCGCAGAGGCCTGTGAAAAAAACATGTTGAGGAGGTGAGGTCAAGATTCAGAGGTGCAAAGGAAAAAGGATGTAGCCGAAAAATGTACAGATATTAAGTCTCTTGTCCTCAAAACTTAATCATTTTCCCCTATTTTATAAAGATACATTTCAAAAGACTCTGGGAAAAATCATCCTTTTTATCACCTTTATGATGGATTTCCTATCATCCAGGTAGGTCATTTAGTCATTTTAGGTCAGAGTTACATTATCATATATCAACATGGTGCTTAAATGTATATTTACTTTCTTGATGTATTTTTATTTGCAAAGCATGATCTCAGATTCATTTAGAAAGGCCAGTTTTAAGTTTAAGTTTCCTCCCCTCTTTCTCTCTCTCACCCCATGGAGTTTCATGTAGAGGCCACAGGCGTTGCAGACCGGCTCTCCCTCTGCGTTTCTTCGCCACAGGGTGGTGGTGGTGGTGTGACAGTTGGTGCAGGACAGGCCCACCCTCCTCGAGGCAGACTGCAGCGTATAAAATGTGTCCGAGCCACCAGTTAAAAAAGGAGGAAAAGAAAAGACATCCAGTTTTTATTTACGAAAAAGACAAAAATATCAGAAATTATCATCCATGTAACACACTGTATTACTTCACTGTATTGCACATGTTAAATGAAGGAGGTGCAGTGAAAGGTGCTCTACTGTCACCCACCAGCCGTCTTTGAGGTTTGATAAGAGGTCTGTTGATGCCGTTCATCTTGTGATACAGTCCGCAGGCGTTACACAGGTAGTGGCCGGTACCATCCCGCCTCCAGAGGGGGGTTGACATCGCCCCACAGTTCACACACTCTCGCCCCTCAGCAAAGTCATCGAAGAGGTCTGATGAAGGACGACAAGAGAGAAATATAATAAGCCAAAACATCATGTTACTTGTGTGAAGAGTCTTTTTCTTTCTTTTTCCTTTCCTTCAGCCTGATCAAACTGTAATCTGCTTCTGTCATGTAAAAACTGTAACTCTCTTAGGTTCAACATCAGTTGATCAAGGATCATACAATGCCAGTGGTGCAAAGTACATTTACTCAAGTACTGTACTTAAGTACAATTTTGAGGTACTTACATTTTATGTCTTTTATACTTTTACTCTACTACATTTCAGAGGGAAATACTGTACTTTGATAAATTTAGTTACTAGTTACCTCACAGATTTAGATTAATAATACAAAATATAATCAACAAATAAACTGTGATGTAATATTATAGATTAAGCTACCAAGTAGTATATACAGTAATTCAAATCAGCCTTTACCAGCTGCAATGAAGACATGGCTGTTCTATCTGAAAAGTTGACGTTTTGCTAATTGTGTTTTGGCAATTTGTTGGTAAAGCTGACAAAGACAGTTCAGACTGTCTGCTACCATTGCAACAAAAATTAAACTGATCTTTACATAATTTCCACATATTACTTAGCACAGCCATTCTCAACCAGTGGGCCACAGAGGCAGTGGTCCCGCCAAATGGTTAGATTAAAATTTTAAAAAAGACATTTTTTGGTAATTTATAAAACTTGTTATTTTTATGTATAAATGTGCTTAAGGATTCACATAAATAAAGAATGTCAAATTAAAATGCATAATTTCTATGACCAGGTACATTTGAATATCACCGGCCAATCACTACGCATCATCAGGCAGAGACAAATGTGTTTAGCCACTGTTAGCTAGCTAATGTTCCCTCGGATGCAGTGACACAAAATGGAACAAAAAAGTGATGTGGGAGAATATTGTGCGTTAACGCGACGAAACTCTGTGTTAACGCGTCATCTTCTGTTGTGTTTATATGTAAAAATATTGTGTGTTACGACAAAACTGTTAACGCGTAATTTTCTGTTGCATTAATGCTTTTCTGTTGTGTTGACATGTAAAAATATTGCGTGTTAACACTTGGATTCATAATGGCAAGCAGTGCAAAGCACAGTGTGTTGAATGTGGTGAAATCTTGTCAAATGAGGCGCTAAAACCATTGAAGCTCCAGAGACACTTAAGCACAAAGCACCCAGGAAGTCATGGGGTTTTTTCTCATTTATCTGGGAAGGTGGTCCTTGGAATTTTTTAACAATCAGAAGTGAGCCTTAAGTTACAAAAGGTTGAGAACCCTGACTTAGCACATGCCCAGTTCATGTAACAGGCCCAAACCAAGCTAATTTCTGTGATCCTTAGAGAAATTAACTTCCAGCTGGGCTCATGCCACAAAAATTCTTTCCAGCCTCCTTAATAAACAGTCTCCTGTACTGTCAAACCCTGACAGGGTGATTATCAAATGCGGTGGCACTTCTACACCAGCAGGAGGTGCAGGTTTACAGTCCTACATCGGGCCCACACACAGCAGCAGCATGGAATCCATCCTTATCTCGCAGCTCTCCATGAGATAAAGAGCCGGCTGGAAATAGAGACGGAATAGAGCCCCATCACATTCAAATAGAGACTTCGTGTCTATCACATCTCTTTCTCCCTCTCTCTCAGATAGCATGACATCTGATCTGAATCTCTCATTTGGCTCATAACAGAGTATCTCCCAAAAAACATTTAGCTGTTCAGGGGAAGGACATCAATCTGTGTTATTAGAGTGAGAGTTTCTTCATTTAGCAGTGATAGCAACAGCACATGTTACAATATTCATCAGCTATGTGAGGTTATGCTGAGAATAGCTTGAGGACATGTGGAAAACACCACCTTATTAACTGTAAAAGCCACATTTAAATCAGATCAAATTGTGTTTTTTAACTGTGCGCATAATTATTCTCCTTCACATGGTATAAATCTGGCCTCCATTTGTTCCTCCCTCGCTGCAGAGTGTAACTGGAATGGCACTGATACATATGCAGGCCTCCTCCAAGGCTGAGAGCAAAACAAAGACAGCAGGGCAAGCTAACCTTGAGCCAGGCAGCAATTGTAGCCAACACAACACAGCAACACAAGACAATAAGAATTAGTGCAGCGTCCGTGTCTATCTAAATAGGGGTTTATTTTTTCCGCTGCGTGAACGTCAGTGTGTCTTTATCAGGGTGCAGTTTAAAAACACCCACAGTTGCGCTATTAGGGGACAGAGGTGAAAAAAATAAATAAAAGATTTAATCTACTGTGACATGTGAAGACTTGCTGTCTGCACAGGCTTTAAATTGTGCTTTTCAGTTGTCACAGTGGTAGAGTTAAAGTTAATCTTTATCTAAGTACAGATCTGTGCTACTTTCACTTTTTCTTTGACGCTAGACTTTTACGCCACAATATTGCAGGTGGGAATATTGTTCCTTTTTACGCCACTACATCTATCTGACAGCTGTGGTCACTACTTACTTTGGATATAAAGACAAATAGACACGTTATCAAAATATAAAAATCTGATGTAACAGTTGAAATGGTGAAACCCAACAACCTGGACCATTAACTGAACATTAATATGCAGTATAAGAATAATAATAGAGGGGCCTTTCTTAGTGGTGGGAAGTAATTAAGTACATTTACTCAAGCACTGTACTTAAGTACAAATTTAAGGTACCTGAGTATTTCCATTTTATGCTACTTTACACTTCTACTCCACATTTCAGAGGGAATTATTGCACATTTTACTCCACTACATATATTAACAGCTGTAGTTACTTTACAAAGATGAGTTTATAAAATATGATGCATTCCTGTAAATGAAACCACCAAACAATATATGAAATAGTTGAAATTAGCCCCATCGAGAGTAAAATTCTGCTTACACATTAATGTATCAGTAATAATAATTAAATGCTAATATACTGTATGTACTAGTATAGCACTCACAGGGGTCATTTTTCTGCATTGAGTACTTTTACTTGATACTTCTTGATACTTTAATGATACATATTTTTACTTAATATTTTCAGTACAGGAGTTTTACTTGTAAATAAGTATTTTTACTGCATGGTAATGTTACCTGTACTTACTTATTCTTCAGAGTAAGTATTTCTGGTTTTGATATTTTACGCATTTTACACTCAGTGCTTTTTAAACTTTACTTTATTAATTTTGTAACCTTTTTTCCATTGCTTTTTACCCATATGAGCAATTGCCAACATGACACAGTGCAAAGGGAGAGAATAATAAACTGTTTAAGTTATCAGTTGTTTTTTTAATTTTATATTCCATGACTAAGAGAGGCAAGAGGTCCTAAGAGGTCCCTTTCTCCTGCTCACTAATAGAACAACAGAGACTTTCACTGCGTGGCTGAATGCCTCTCCATCAAACACTGAGATTTGATTACATTTTCATGTGATTGTAAAACAATGAGGTGAAGCCTGTTAGTGAAACATGAAAGCATGTTCCTCCATCAGTGAGTGAACAGGCTGTGCTCTGAGTGTGATTGTGATCAGATGAAGAGGTCAGAGTGGATCAATGCTGTTATCGTTCACACTCTTGTACAGCTGATCTTTTTCTGTCTTCATCAAACAGTTGAGGGAACGGTTGAATTATCACCATACAAACCCTTTTTAAGTGCAGCCAGTCAGATCACATGCTTATTAATCGGCAGACAGAAAGAGTGGCTTATATTTATAAATGAGGAAGGAATCAGCTGTTAATCAACTGTTAATTTGATACTAATAATAAGTGATGTGTCTAATACTGATCCAGCCCATCAGATTAGTTTGAACGTTACATGATAATGAAATGAAAACATGAATGTAAAGGTTTAGATGTCCATCACCCTGCAGCTGCCAGCAGTACAGAAAATGTAGATAATGGAAGAAACACGTCAAATGAAGGCAGCGCTGATTAGTATTGTAGACTATACAAGGTGCAAGTCCTGTCATCGAAAAACTGACAACCTAAGCAAAATCAATGTGTTGCTCTGTGCAGAGTACACTGCAACCTGCAGCTAAAGGCCAAATCCACTCCCAGCTGGCACAGAGACGTAGAGCTGACATTAACGTTATAATTACTCCTAACATGAATGTTTTGTAAACTGAAAAAGTGATTGACGTATCCTCACTAACAGAAAGGACTCTGAAGCTGATGCAGTGAGTCCTGTGCTGCTGGATCACACACACATACACACACACACACACACACACGTCTATAAATCTAATAAAGTCTGACCTCATCCACGAGGCCACAGTCAAACACAACTCATAAACCATAATCCCTACAAACTGTGTCATCAAGTCAGGTTCAGTTAAATATTAATTTCTGTCACTCCAATAATGTGTCTTTGATTCATAAAAATATACAAAACATGTTAATTATATGTTGGTAGTTGTATGTTTGACTTGGGGTTGTATGTCTGTTAAAAACAGTCAATCTGTGTATTAAATATTAATTAATTGTCATTAATACTCAGTCTGGCCTATTGGTTTATTTTAAAGGAAATCATCGTAAAATATGGTTTAAAAAGTCTCCTGAAATAGAAATATAGAATAATATAAAACTTAAAAAGACTTAAAAGTCTTTTTTCATCAAAATGAAGTAACTATAGCCATGAATTTAATTCAGTGGCTTTATGTTGTTTTTTACTTCACTTACAAACACATGGAATAAGTAAAATAAATGTATACAGTAAAAAAAAAATGAAATAAAATGTGTGATAATTAATAACTACAAGACTCTCAACTAACCGTAAACGTGATCAAACGATACTCTCGCTCTAAGCAGATAAACTAACTGCTGTTTTAGGAAGAAAAGCAGCCAGACATAACTTACATTTTGTTAGAAGAAAAAGTATGCTTACAATATCATATTAACTGTCGTGTTACATAAACAAAATAAACTGCCAAACTCCAAATTTTCAAAGGTGACAATCAGCCTTTAAACCATCAGCAGGGACTCACGTGTCTGTGGTGAATGTATGGCCAGATCACTGACTCATCTCATGTGGCTGCCTGTAACTTTCTAAAAATTCGTTAATGTTCTTTGTCGGTGTGTTGTTTTAATCAAATGCAATGAAGAAAAAGAACATGCACGGCCTGCTTCATTTAAATTTGACGTTAATTTTCGTTCTGCAGAAATTTGATGAACAGTAACTCATCGTCAGATCTTTAAAAATAACAGGCATAAAGTTTGAACTTGGCTCATAATTCAAGGACATCTAATTGGTTTTGTTTTATTTCCGAATTGTTCTTTAAGTTCTGTAAAATATACAGCATATATATACAATATACAATATTCAATCTTGTATTATTATAATATGCTCAGATCATATTTCAGGCCTTTTAAATGTGTGCAATCTAGTGTGTACTGCCAATTAACACTGCCTTAATCTTGATGATGGGTCTTAATTAAGAGATTATTCCTGCTATACATGCAGACGAAACTGTTTTTAAGACCTGTAGCAGGACTTGCGTCAAAATATATACAGGCCTATTTTTTTTTTTCAACATAATCCTGTAGTTCTGTAGGCCTAAGTCCCATTTTTCAATCAGGTCTTGCAACCACTTTGACATTCTTTATATTTCTGTCTTTATGACACAATTTTAAAAAAAAGTCAAAACACCCTTTACTAAAAACAAAAACAGAATATATTCAGCATGACCCTTACAAAAAATATTTAAATGCTAAAATTAATTTAAAAATGTGTACTTTATTGTCCTGTCGCTCACCTATGTTTGGGTGCCGTGTTGTGCCAGGAGGAGCGCCGGTTTGGAGACCGTGGAGGACCGGGCTATCATAGGGGGACGACGGCCACGTTCCACCCACGTTCGAGCTCATGTAGGCCGGGTAGTGGCTGTGATACGAGCCGCTGAGGCTCCGGGCGCCGTAGTGCTCCCTCCCGCTGGCAGATATGTTTAGCGGGCTGGTGTAAGAAGCTGCAGTCTCCCGGGCTGTGGCCACCCCGGAGGACAGAGGCGGGCTGGTGGAGAAGGCGAAGCGCGAAGACACCGGGGAGTGGTTGTACGAGGGCACCGAGTCGGCGCCCGGCTGCGCCCAGGCAGAGTGGCTCGACATGGGGCTGCTCTGCTGCGACGCACCGGGCGTCTGGAGGTAAGGCAGCGCCGGGATCATGGGGGTGACGACCCGGGTGGTGGGCACATAAACCGGAGAGGTGCCCGCCGAGGCGTTGTGGAGAAATCCGGCCTCATAGGAAGGGGGTCCGTGGTTGGTTGTCATTATGCCCTGATACATATCCTCTCCTTGAAGCTGGACATCCGTGTTGATAGAAGGGATAATGATGGTATGGATGCAGTTACGCGCAAGATTGCTGAGTATTAACGCAAAAATATATGGTTTAATACAATCCGCAAAGCTCTCTCGTCCTTAATAAAGATCAGATCTGCTGGTAAGACATCAAGTAAACCGCAACATTCAGAAAATTAAGAATAAACTGAGAGAGGAGACACGAGAGAGAGGAGGAGGAGTGAGAGACTATACCTTGTGATCAAGATCCAGCTGTTATCATCTCTCTCTCTCTCTCTCTCCCTCTCTCTCTCTCTCTCTCTCTCTCTCTCTCCAAGCCAAAAAGAAATGTGACTAATTATTTTAATGAGACGTAATAATTTTTACAAAATTTCGACCAACCAAATTATATTATATTTTATTTTAAATAGCCTATCCGTTCCTTAAGTTTCGTGGTGTTGTCTAATGATAACCAGAGATTTAAAAAAGTATCTTCATTTTTACTCATTATGTTCTTGCTGCTGATTTGGGGTTAAACGTTCTTTTTGTTGTTGTTGTGTTTTTTTTCCTTTTTGTGGATTTGAGTCATTTTAATCCAGAAAATAACTTTTTTTCATAAGAATATTTTCAGTAGAGTTGTTGCTCGTGTGGTGGCCTCTTCCCTATTACAGAATATCAGATCAGTTTCTATTTCTGTCATAAACTATTTCAAAATATCTGTAAATCAAATCATTTTGAGCACTGAATATTAAAGCAACTTTTATTTGTAGGTGTTTACTGTAAATCCAAGCCTTAATTCACTCAATACCAGCTCTCTATACCATTTCTCAAAATGTTTTTTTCGTTAATTTGAAATTTCTCTGAACGGTGATGGGTGGATAGTTCATTCCCGAGTAATCCTTTCGAGAAAATCAGTGAAATATTGTTGTGGGTTTGTGGTGCTTATTTGTTGCAGTGATCTTGTTTTTCCAGTGGTATTTAAAGTTATAATAAAGATATAGGCCTAATTATTTTTCTACAAACGTGACGTATAAATAGGATATCTGTCCTAAAATAAAACCACTGAACGAAACGAATAAACGAAAGTTATTCTGGTAAGCGATCAAGATATTCGTGGTCGTTATTAACGAGAATCAGTTAACCGTGCACAGTCTCATCAGTCGGGGAAAGTAAGTCCAACCTCCCCAAAGTTCCTATCCATTATCCAATAGAAGGCCTATAATAAATTAATAAATAAGTACCAGAAGCAGATAACTCGCTGTGTAAATATATTTGCTGGTTATTGATTTGTTTCAGTTTGCTGTCACATTACTTCTTCAGTCCATATAGGATACATGTGCTGAACTGGTATTTACATAAGCAAGATTAAGGTTATAGTTTATTTTACGTTTTTTTTTTTGTTTTGTTCATGACAAATGTGATGTATCGGGCTGGATGCTTGACGCGCCTTCAGTCGGAAGTCTCCGGCGGTTGTTGTCCTCATGAGGACAGATTTATACCTGTCATCAACACCAGTGAACGTAAACACAGGAGGCCATTTCATTGTGCAGCCACTTCCCACACACTCATTGAATTATGTGGCTCTGTGTGTGTGTGTGTGTGTGTGTGTGTGTGTGTGTGTGTGTGTGTGTGTGTGGGTGGTTGGGTGAAAACTGTAACTAAAAGACAAGACAAAAGACAAATCAAATCAAATGAAAAACTATTTTTCTGTGTCCTTTAGGAAATGCATCCTTTGTTGAGTTCAGCAAATCAATAAAAAAGGCAATGGCATTAAATGGCTTTATTCATGGTCCCTTACAAATAGATAAATTAAAATTAAAAAATAAATAAAAGACCCACATAGATGTAAATGGTCCCACTGTAAGAGGTGCAGAAAAACATGTTAATCAAGTAGCTCTGAGAAGAGCTCTAATCAGGTAACATAATTGAAAACACTTGTGTGGGTCAATCATGCAACTGCAGGGACTTTAAGAGAGAACTCCAGTGATTTAACATTGCACTCCTGTAACACTGTCAGACTCACATGGACAGTTTAAAAACAATAAAACAGATGCAGCAGAACCAGAGATGTCGTCTTCTTTATTCCACAAATTCTTCTTCCTTGTCAGAACCCAGCGCCTATATTACCCACAATGCACCGCAACTGCAGACAGTTCAGTTGCAGATTTGGGTGTGTTATGCTAGTAGCGGCTAATGTAGCCTCGAGCCCCTGGCATCAAGCAGAGTTGAGGAGCGAGCTACAGACGTCTGGTAAGCTCACTTTCTTTCTGACTCCACACCTCCAGATTTTTTACATTTTCAAACTTGTAGTCTTCAGCCACAACCGACGCTGACTCACATGACATCACTTGAGGACATTTATCAGACTTCGTGCAGCTCCCTCTGGAGTCACAAAAGGCTTTTTACACCTATATCACACATGCAGGATCAATCGATCTATCTCAATTCAGTTCAGTTCAATTCAAAGAGGCTTTATTGGTATGGGAAGCAGACGTTTACATTGGCAAAGCAAGTGTGAAATAATATGTACATAAACAGAGGAATTGTGATTTTGCAGTTAGAAATATATCAGTTCATCTACCTATGCATGATCCTTATACAATAACCTATAACCTTTTACAGTATTATTGATTTACTGCCCCCCCCGCTCTCTCTTGTAGAAGTCAAATAGAGCAATATTGCCTCAATGGAAATGGGGAACTATCATCAATGTGTAACTGTAGGCTGATAACAGAACTACCAATTGGTGGCTAATAATATCAAGGCGTGGGTCTCTGTTTGCCAGCGAGGGCATAAAGTAGCACCAAAGTCAGAGATGATTCATGCTTTTATGGTTTCAGTTAATGTGTAGAGGTTCAGTCTGTGTGCCACCATGTGATGAGGCGAAATAAGAATTAATATAACAAAAGAAACATGGAGACATTTCTGTTAGTTTTTTGTGCTGTACAAGATGTTTGGAGAGTAAGATAATGAGTCATTCGTCATTCAGCAGGAACAACGTTTGGTGTAATTTGTCTTTCAGGCTATAGGCTACTGCAGCACAGTCTAATCTGACCACATATAGGGTGAAAAGTTTACAAAAATACCAAAAAATCAAACAGAGTTCATCCTCTTAACTGTTACTGTACAGTACAGTGTGTGTTTTGATTTGTGTGTTTGCACATGCCAGGCTGTATCACTGACAGTGACAGAGGCCAGAGGCTGAGAAAACTGTGTGTGTGTGTGTGTGTGTGTGTGTGTGTGGATGTCTGTTTGGAGGGATGCAATGTTGAGTTGTTGGTAAACAGAAC
>LKNJ01000733.1:37776-131491 GCA_002120245.1 Maccullochella peelii
TGTGTGTGTGTGTGTGTGTGTGTGTGTGTGTGTGTGTGTGTGTGTGTGTCCAAACCAGGCACCAGGAAAACCGTCCCCGTCTTGGCTGGGGCAGAGACTCAATCATTTGGGGTCGGTGACTTACTTTGGCCCTTCTTCCTTGCACACACAAACACACACACGCACACACACACCAAGGCTGGCTCCAGGAAGAAGGCTTCAAATGGAGAAGCAGGAAAAGCCAGGATGCATAATACCCTGTCGATATGGGCTAACAGAGGCCAAGGAAACACACACACACACACACACACACACACACACTTCATTAGCATGCTGTTTTGCAAAGTAAGCAAAAGTATGAATTCTTGTTTCAAAAGCCCTTTCATCTTGTCTGCATCTGTTCCTGCTGACCTCACCTGTTTGTCTTGGTTTATCTGATCAGATTGATCATCATGGATCCACTCATGTGATAATGATAATGATGAAACAGAGCTAATCAATGTTAACTCGTTGTCTCTCAAATGGGCTCATGAAGACCTCTGATTACGTCTGACGTGACGACTCTCAAATATTTGTCCTTTTTGGATTGTTTATTCAATTTTCTTGTTTGGAAATTTTTTGATTAACCTCAATTTACTTTTTCTAATTTATTGATTCAAATTTGACAAGAGCATGTACACGTAATTTTATTTGTTACACTAAAAGAAAGACATTTATTCCATAAACTTTTGGCTTTTTAAATAAAATGTAATTTTTTCAGTCGTGAACGGGACCTTCCCCTGGTCTCTGGCTTCTCTCTGCTTCTCTAAATGGTTTTAGTGACAAGTGACGTTGGCGTTAACCTTCTTTGTTTCTGTCGCCCATGGGGACATTAAAGCTCTACTTGCCACAAAATAGGTATCTCTCTGATTACCACAACGTTTCTACTGCCCTCATTCTTATGTTGAAATATCAAAACTTTCTTCATGAATGAATTTTTTCTCTGTATGTCTGTGGTCATTTTCCTATCTGCTAACTTCAGTTCATATCATATATATCCTACAAAAGCAACACATTTTTGTGTCCCATCGTATCCCATGTGGAAATGCAAGCACTATGTTACTAAATTAAAATGATTAAATTTAAGTTTTTATCAGGGTTTTAGTTTATTGACAACAAAGAAACAC
This sequence comes from Maccullochella peelii, assembly GCA_002120245.1. Taxonomy (NCBI): domain Eukaryota; kingdom Metazoa; phylum Chordata; class Actinopteri; order Centrarchiformes; family Percichthyidae; genus Maccullochella; species Maccullochella peelii. The sequence continues at coordinate 38,922 of LKNJ01000733.1, forward strand.
TGTTGTATCTATGGTCCACATTTTATTTGCATTCAGCATAAATATTTTTCTATGAATGGGTACAACTTTTTTGTGTGATCATGCCCGAGAGTGTGTATGTGTGGATTTATGTGTTATTCTAAGGTATCTGTATGTTATGCTTAAGTGTGTTTGACCAGGTAAGGTCAGGGAGTCACACTGGGGAGACACAAGTCCACTCAGCAAGACACCTGGGCTTCAGCAACACAGATCATCTCTCTCTCTTTCTGACTAACACACACACACCATTAACCAGGAGTGTGTTTTTTGTGTTGGAATAAATTATTAACTCCTCAGTTGCAGGTTCTCATATGTGACGGGCTCAAGTGCTGAATTGGACTCTTGGTTCACACTGTTTGAAGAGCAGCGCAAACACATCACACAACACTCAATTACAGATGATAAGAATTAAATTATCAAAACCTCTTTTGTTCTGATGGTCTCCACTGTTTGTAAAGCTTAACCAACTCACTCACACAAAAGTTTGAATATTTCTTTGACGCTTGTATGCTAATATTTGAAATTCCACTCCTGGGTGTTGCTTGCTCACATGCCAGCTATAAAATTGAGAAAAGTCCTAAGGAAGTTCTGTGAGTGACTCGTTACAGAGACGGTCCCATGCGCAAAATCCACCACTGACCAATCATATTGGCCAGATATCTGACTGACAGCCTCATAGCGGGGTGCCCCATGACACCGAGAGTGTGTGTGTGTGTGTGTGTGTGTATGTGAGCTATAGCGAGTGTATTTTTAGCAGTGAAGACTCAGGGATCCCAGGACCTCTCCCTGTGATAAGCAGTGGCCAAAGTCCATAGGCTAGCAAAGGCCTGAAGAGCAAATAGGGAACACACTCACACACACACAGAAATGCAAAGACAGTGTTTAATATGCTGATACGTGGGACTTAGTTGCAGTGATGTGGTAGGTAGGGGGAAAGCTGTTTGTACGTGGAGGGGCAAGTCAGGGGGAAAATTCAGGTTAGGTAAAGGTGAGGTGACATCATCAAAACAATGGATTCTGGTGTCTTTGAAGGGTTCGTGCAGAGTTCATGCAGAGAGGGTTAAAGAAGTGTCAGTGTGGCTGAGATGGTGTCAGAAGATGCAGAGTGTGATGAGAAAGAAGGAGAGAAGGAGGGGGGATTGGAAACAAGTGTGTGAACTTTTCATCAATGTCAAAAATGTCTGCTGTCAGTCAAAGGCAGGCTCCTCCCTCTCTCAAACCACTGTAAGAGAAAACAAAAACACAATGAGGAAGCGAGAGGAGAAAAGGTTCCACAATCCAGGGACGGTCATAGCGCACATGCCCGATAACAGCAGGAATATTTCTGTTTGGACAAAGGGAGGAGGGGCGGCGGAGGAGAAAAGTTTAACAAATTGGTTACGTCTGAAAAGTTAAAAGTGGACAGAAAAAGAGGGAACGTCAGAGAGGAGGAGAAGGGAGATGCCACCAGACAGGAGGAGCAGTGGAAAACAAAAGAGGCTCCAACTCTACTCTGTCTTATCTGTCTGAGGGTCTTATCCACCACTGGCTCTGTTAGTGTAACCCCATTCCCTCCCTCCCTGCTGGCTGCTCTCCCTCCACCTCATCCACCCACCCCCCCACTGCTTGCTGCGGACCCCGTTATCAGGCCAGGGCTGACGTCAGGGGGGCCCGCTGGTGCTGGGGGGCCGGAGACGGAGGCTGATAGCACGGCAAAGGCTGCCTCCACACAGGCTGTGGGAACCACGGACCCAGCCCACCTCGACCCAGTGGCCCCCGCACGTCCACCATGAAAACACACACAGAGGTGAGGATATGCGGTTAATTCATGAAAGCACACACACTTTTCAGCAACCTGGGGAGAGTTTCTACAATTAAAAACTTACAAATTGTGGGTATTTTTGAAGCTGAGACCAGTATTTTTATACTCAAAATTATTAAATTTCACTACTTTTAGGCCAACAATAATAAAATAAATATTGCCAGTGTGTAGATTGCTATGAAACACAATTTATACCTTCATGTTGGGGAAAAAAATCTACAAGAAAATGCAAATGAACAGTTAACCGAATAAATAAAAGATGTAAGGGGTGACTCATGACCTGAGTATTTCTAAAACCCTGGCTACGGCCCTGACACTGATCCATATCTATAAAAAGGGGAAAAATTGCATATCTAAATGCAAACAAAGCTGTGTGCATATGTTCACATCTTGCTATTATAAGAATTTTCCACTTTTATAGATTCTGCAGTGTCTTTTTTAGCCTAAAATAAACAAGAAGATATAAATTGTGCAGTTAATGAGCTGTTTCTTATCAAAATTCCCAACTGCTGAACACCTCATCTTCTCATCCACTTCTATAAAAATAGCAAACTTTTGGATCAAATGTGTCCCAAGGTAGCAATATTGCTGTAACTTCTTATCTCCCATCATTTTTGTCACAATATTTCAGCAGTGACTGGCTTCTACTTAACAAAAATAAAGTGCACAAGTTCAGGGAATCACTTTATGCGTCATAAATTACATGTTTTCAACCTCTATCAGTTCCCCAGGCACCAGTATATGACAGATATTATGTGGAGAAGGAAACTGTCATTTAGGTTGAAGACAAAGTTGAGGTTATGTGACACTCCTCAACCCATGTATCTCCATAAAAGAATAAAAGTGCAGTTGACAGATTATGATGTCAAAGTTGGTTTTAGTCCATGAGACACGAATAATTCACTGGAGTAAAAATCGGGGAATTAATTGCCTGAGACTAGGTTAAGGAGGCACTTAGCCCTGAGTGGTGGAATGGCTATTGTCATGCCAAAAAATCTGTAAAGTGTGTGTGTGTGTGTGTGTGTGTGTGTGTGTGTGTGCTGGTACGGGTCAGCAGGTGCAAGTCCGATCTGAGGGGAGTGAGTGGAGCGTGGAGGGCTGCAGCAGATGAAGTTGACAAGTTTCACATCATTAGTTGCAGGTGCAGCACTCCCAAAATGTGCAAACACACACATACACAATCTATCATTATTGTGTGTTTGTATGTTACTGTGTTAACAAGTTGCTCCAAACAAATTGCCCCTAGTGGGATTAAGAAAGTTGTTTGTACTGTATTGTACAACTCGTGTCATCTAAACCTTGTTAGTTATCATCCTTCAACATCTGTATACCCCCTGAAACCACCCAACTCAACTCTATTCAACTCTGGTTTGACTAATTTACAGTAACGGGAGTGAATTGAACCATCAATCTGCCAGTTACACACACATCTATTTCCACATCTTCCTACGTGTGTCTCAGATGTTTCGGAGATGGATCTGTCGGATGGGGAGTGGAGACACACTTATCAGTGTGTTGTCCTCGATAAGGCGGAGAGGATTTGTAACGGTTGCAGTGTGTGTTTGTGTTTGTGTGTGTGTGTCTGTTGCTCTCTCTCTTACTCTGACCTCTCCTCGGCCGAGCAAGTAGGAGGAAGAAAAGAGTGGCCTTGACAGAACAAGGGAGGGGTGAGATGTAAAATAAGAATCGGCGAAAGAACGAGACCGTTGTTTCCTGAGCTGCTTATTTCTTCTCCTCCACCTCTCGCTGTCATTTTCTCCCACTCTCTCTGTCAGACACACACTCCCTAAATTTCACCAGTGGCCGCGGTGTCCTTGGGTGTAAATGACTATAAAATAAGTGAGAGACTGGGAGTAGAGGTGAGTGTAAGCAGGAGAGGGAAAGGAAAGGTGAACTTAAGGTAAAAAGAATAAAATGCAACTTCACGCTGCAACAGATGGCACTGTGGCGGCAGTCTGTGAATGCTCTGTGGATTCAACATAAAGGAATTATTTTTAATATGGTGGCATTATCAAGAAGTGCACTTAAAAAATATGTACAGGACATTTTTATGAAGCGGTTTTGATTGTATCAGACAGCAACCATTTTTCCTGGATGTTGAAGTCAATGCACGAGTGACTATAGCTGCAGTTCGTCTGTATGGGGGGGATAAAATCCCCAGTTTCTTAAGAAATACAAATATAGACTAGACTTGCATACAGGGATCCAAGCACCTGATGCAATTTGAACCAAAAGCATCACTGAACTGAGTCTGTGTCTACCCCAAAACTATTCTCAATAGATACTTTTGGGCCTTAAAATGCAAAAATACAGTGGAAGTACAAACAAATCCCTAACTATACTTGCATCACACATTTCATTGCATGAATCAACCTGAGCTACAAGTAGCTTTTGTAGTGCAGCTTGTAGATGTAATTGTATAGGCACATATGCTGCATGTGATAAACACCACCTGGGTGTATAACATTGCTGAATGTCTGGAAAACCATGCAGCTGCTGTCTGGTGGGCAACGTATGTTAACAAGTGGGCACAGTACAAGTTAGTGGCAGCAGCCTCAGTCAGTCAGAAGTTAATATGTTAATAAAGCAACAGCTGAACTGACCACTGCATTATAACAGACTAATGTGTCCAGAAATAACAACACATTTATGAGTGTAATGTAATGAATAAAATGAAGTGAAGTTCACGAAATTGAAAGGAGCAGATACCACTTCTTCTAATGTGACAATTTCCATTAAGAGGTTATTAAAGCTTTAAGAGGGGTACATTCGGGCATGTTTGCTTGACTGACAGATCTCTCAGTCATTCAAGTCGTCAAGTATATTTATATAGCACATTTCATACGACTGGCGTAGACTCAGTGTGCTTCAGAACTCAGCTACAGTGGTTTTCATTTTGCTTGCTTGAATCAGACTCCACACTGTACACACCCAAATTTGGATTTTTCCATCTAAAGAGAAGTGGCAAGATAGCACCAAACAGTAAACCACTTAAAAACGTCTGTGGGGGACCTCACAGATTCTACGTCTTTGTTTGTACGGTTTTTATGTACATAGCCTACTGTATACTGTATGTGTGTGCTTATTGGGAAGCATGTGTTTGAACAGAAGATTGAGTCATTGACACAGATTGTAAATGAATCACAAAGATATATGTTATGGGGGTTTTTTTACCTTAAATTTGATTATCAAGTCATGTGATCGCCTTCCATTCAACAGTGTATCATCTCCTCCGCTCTCCTGGTAGTCAGCCACGCTGCCTGTCTCAGTGCCCCCCTCTTTGCCCTCTGGGTGACATGATAAACACAGGCCTCATTAGTCTTTTTAATTGGTCCAGAACAGTTGTAGTGAGCCAGTCTGTTGTCTGGCCCCATGCCAGGCTAAAGTAAACCGACCCAATGGAAACACTGTACAGGCCGACCAACAGATCACAGAGTGCAACATCGAGCCTGACAAAGACAGCTTTTGATTCAGGCTAAACCAAATGGGGAATTCATAGTCTACAGTGTTTTATCTTATCTAGTATACAAGTTTTCTCTCTAATTTCTGAGTTTAACCCCAGTTAGGCCATATCAAATTCAGTTTGGTGCTGAAAGAATTTAAACATTTGAACGTTTAAAATGTTTCACACGGACCTGCTTTGTTAGATCAAATCACACTAGGAATCCATTTCTAAACACATCTACTCCCTTCTGAGACAGCTTGCTGGCCTTCTCTTGTGCCCACTACACTTTGACCAGTCTCCATAGCCGCTAAATATATTTCTCTTCCCAAGATGAGCGCAAAACAGAACAACTTCTAAGTGTAACATTTAGCCTTCTGGAGCGTTTGCTTTGTCTATTCATACAAGTGTATGTTCTTTGTTAAAGATAAATACTAGAATCTATTTCTGAATTAGCTTTTATTGCTAATATTTGGAATTTGTTTATCTACTTTTTACTTGTTTTTTTGCTTATCTGGTACTGTGCATGTGTGATAGTGCGTTGCCAAGCATGCATGTGTGAACTGGTAAGTGTGTATGTGTGTGCACTGTGGCGTCTATAGCTTGTGGGGAATCCATCAAAGCTTATCATTATAAGTAAACATGACAGAGTGGACAAAATGTCTTGTGCGCCGCCAGTCCTGCTATCTAACCACAAGCCATATCTGTGATGATGGACTGATGTGGCGCTGGCTTGAACTAACCAGAGTCTGAGTGTGAGAGTGGGAGTGAATGTATGAGCGCACGCCGACACACATATGCAAGAACGCACACATCAAAAGGCGTACACATGTAGACACTCAGACATAGTAAGCACACACTCAAGTTACCTTTAACATGGCCCTCTCAAAGGAATACTACCTTTACCGTACATGAAAAGTTGACTTATCGCACGATCATAAATGAGCAGGCACAGTCATAACTCCTATAGGAATTTACAGCTGTTATTTATTGGCCAGTGTTTTCTTCTCAAACGTGATGGTTACTGTACAGGACAAGCCTCTTTTTATGGCAGATGAGATCAGACGAGAGTTAAGGAGTTGCTGAGGGAGATTTATTAGTAATGTTAGCTAATAGTTCATGATCTGTACTCGTTATTGTGGTTTCCCTAAGTGTTAGAATATAGACCTCTGTTAGCATGAACTGGGGTATGTCAAGTGAGGTTATCAAGGTCAGAAAATGATTGGGGAAATGAACATATGTCTCTAGATTTTTAGAGCTTTTTTGCATTTGTCCAAGGTAAGGTTTCTTGCATGTGTGTGCGTTGAGGTCAGCCTGTGTGTCCCTCTACTTGTTACAACACCGCTGATAAGCAGGGTAAACAACCATGTACTGTTTGCTCCCCTACCATGGTCATGTGATCAAAAACACAGATGAGAGGGTGTGTGTGTGTGTGTTTGAGAGGGTGATATAGTGCTTATGTCCATCTCTCCTTCAGGTTTTCTACACTGTCTGCTCCTTCCTCGAGGTGTGGCTCCTGCACTGTCTGGACATTTAGCTTTAAGAACAAAAAACCCTGACATTGATAACCTTTCCCCTGCCGTTCAGTTCCTGGGTCAAAGGTCATGGCTGCAGTGCCTCAGCTGACTTGGCAGATTGACAGTGGGTGTAGTGGCACAGGATGGTATACAGTATAGAGCTGTTTTAAGCCATGTCTCCATCACTTTCATTCCCCTCTCTGTCTTTGTCAACTGACTGGTGCAAGTGGCCGGTGTGTATGCAGAGAGAGTGTGTGTCTGTGCGCGTGCGTGTGTGTGTGTAGGGGGGTCATTAACCTCATGGTAACCTAGAAGGTGGTCTTTCAGTCACTCTGGACTCTCCTAGACCACCAAGGGAGTGGTAAATGTGTCTCTATCACATCTAAACTATTACAGCTTGTGATGCCACTATACAAGTATTTAAAAAACAATATTACATGCCTGCTCCTACAGCCCACCACAGAACACCATCGATGTGTAAATCCATTAGTAATTTTGTGTGTAAAGTTCCTCCTGAGTTCTTAGTAACTACTGCCTAGTTTCATTGTAGTGGTTTATTTAATCGGGCTGCACTATTATAGGAATAGTTTGACATTTTGGGAAATATGCTTCTTTTCTTTCTTGCCAAGAGTCAGATGATCCCACTCTCGTGTCTGTATGGAAAATGTGAAGCTACGATCAGTAGCCGGTTAGCTTAACTTAGCACAAAGACTGGAAACAGGGGGAAACAGCTAGCCTGGCTCTGTCAAATGGAAAAAATCCCACCAGCAGCTCTAAAAGCTCACTGATTAACATTTTATTGCTTATTTATTTAATCCATTTTTTTAAAAATTGCGACAATTGTGATTTGGGTTTTATTTTACACTAAAGTTTAGCTAGCTGTTTCCCCCAGTCTTTATGATAAGCTAAGCTAACTGGAGTGCTGACGGTGGCTTCATGTTTACCATTTTTACAGACAGAGTTCTCTTCTCATCTCAGAAAGAAAGAAAGAAAGAAAGTGAATAAACGTGTGATCCAAAATGTCAAACTATTCCTTTAAAACATTTATTAGCTAGTAAAGACTTTAGTAACTTAATGTCTGAATCGGTTGCTAGGAAACATCTGTTAGCAACTTTGGTCATTCAGTCTAACTTTATTAGCATAACATTTTGTTGTATATTGTGTAAACTTTCCAGTTTACATTACCGTTATTAAACAGCATTTTAATAAAGTGTCATGTCAGATGCGTTGACCATGTCCCATTACTTCTTATACTCTTACCCTAAACAGGTCACATTAGCTTTGTCAGTAGATTAACTTAGCCACGTAGTTACTCCTGGCAGTTACCGAGTGTAAATATATAGTAACAACTAAACTTTACATTTACACAATGAATAGTTTGTGTTGTGCAAGCCTTTTTAATTTACTAATCAATTAAACAACAAAAGGTGGAACAAGTCTAACATAAAGATCACAAAATAAGTAAAATATTTGAAAAGGTAGACAATCGAAACTTTTTGAAAGAAAATCGACTTTTCTGCCTCATTGTGCCTTTTCTTGTGTCAGCCTCTATGCAAAAGCTTGTAAATCTGTCACAGTTGTTGGCTGTTGAGGTTCGTAAATGGGACTCTCAATCCTGATGTTTTTTAAATGTCATTAGCTTCATTATTAACAACTTGCTCTCAAAGATATCTTGTCCTAATTGGTTTATTGCACAACAGTCTGTCAGCATTCTTACGTCTTCCCATAAACACACAGATAAAAACACTGCCCGATGGAAGATTTTCTAAAATATAGCTGCATTTTTTTCACAGATTTGGTTCATTGTAATGAATTACGACTCCCATATTTCCTGTCAATTATCATTTGTGTGACATATCCTTTTTCAGTGTTTAGGTTTTGCAGCTTCTTGCTGCCACAGTGTACTTGAAGTTATCAGTGGTTGTAGTCTAAGCTAGAAGTGTATGACGTCTGAGCAAAATGATTTTAAATCTCTCCAAGGCCTGTGCTGGGTCAGACCTTTGTGGCTACAACAGTTTAAAAAGATATAAGCAAGATATCATCTTTATTTGTGCTGACTTGACGGCAAAACAAGGCACTGAATAAAATGAGAAAGGATTATTGCCACTATTGCCACTCTGACTATTTAAATCTCCCATTACAACAACGGACACAATTGAAATGTGATAATTAAAAGCAAATGAAGGTCACATTACTTATTTTTAAATATGTACTCAATATGGTAATATTAGTTGGCACATACAAAAACACATATTCATTCTCAGTGGCACACATACAAACATGTCCAGAAAAAATGTGCTTCATCTTTGCTTTTGTTCATTTCCTCTTTCTCTTGCTCATCCTCTGCAACATAAATTCCTCTGTGTGTGTGTCTGTGTGTGTGTGTGTGTGTGTGTTTGAATAACTGAATACCCCTGTGTGGCAGTAATATTGAAACAAAAAACAGACACTATAATGCTACCAAGCTGTTTGTGGGCCCTGACGGGACAGTACCGTAAAAACTGTAATATCAAAGGCTGAAATGAGACTACCTGCATACTGTATAGATCTTATATGACAGGGGGACCGGGGACGCTATAGGTTTGATGGACTTAGACTATTATTACAGCCCTGTCTGAGAGCCACATCTTGAAAACATTACTCAGTAGAGTCAAAAGTTAACTAGAGCTCATCCTTGTTTTTTTTTGTAATGCTTAAAATTCAGTGAATCTGTGCTTCTCTGTCTGCCTCAACGTGATTTCCTTTTCTATCTTCGTGTTTTCAAAGCCAAGCCTCTGCTTCCAGGAAGGAAAAGCAGAAGGATAGTAGAAGGATAACTCACAATACAAAACTTGAAGAAAAATATTAGATATGAGGAAAGGGAACAAAAAGCAAGAGAAAACATTTGAAAGAAGGTGGACAGTGACATTTGGGTGGCGATCCCATTGCTTTGTGCCATGAAGGTTTTGATGGTCTTGAAGGGGGGACGATGATACCCAGAGCCCCGGGGTGCCTGCCAACACAAACCCTGCTCCCAACCAAACAGTCCCCCACAATCCTTTGCTCCAAACAGTGTAGGGAGAGGGGGGGGTGGAGAGGGGTTGATGAGAGTCTGAACAGGACGGAGGAGGGACACACCGGCGCCATGGCGATCCCTAAGACAACTTATCTCCTCTCTCACAATGATAGCGCCTGTCAAAATAACTGTGGAGATACATAGCCAGCCAGGAACTGGTTAACTCCTGCCATGTCCAATCAGAGGGCCTGTAGCTGGGGTCTCTGTCTTTCCCCACCTTAGAGGGCTCTCTGGGACCCAAGTTCCACAAACACACATTATCTCGGTCTCATTGCTCTCTATCTCAAACAGGTTCAGTTTAACTAAGCTTTAATGGAAGAAGTGATAGAAAATCGTTACTGCATTAGATTTACATCTGATTTACATTCTAGTTAATTACAAATATGTAGTGAATTGGACTTGAAAACTGAAGAAATTATACAAAGCAAATGTTAAAGACACTTAATAGTTTCAGTGTGAAATGCTGCAGTGAAAAGGACGTCTTTACTCATCTGTCAGAGACTGTTGTGAACTATGTTGTTGTTTGTTATTAACTTTGTAAAGACAAATAAAAAAAACTCATGTAAGTTACAATGTTCTTATGGTAGATGCTGTTTTAATGTGCAATATATTTTATGTAGGGACTGTTCTATATAACTAATACAATATACCCTCTTTCACACTTGCAGACCCCTGTTTTTTGTATAATTTGTTGTGAATTGTCGCCACCTAGCGGTATAGTTGATAAACAGCTCCGGAGGGCAAAGTCAAGTGTACTGTACTTGTTCATACAGGAGGTCGAGATGGTTAAACATAATTTACATGCTACACAATTTTTTTTTTTTTTGCGTTAATCTGCCATTTTACACAAAGTAAAATATTGTTTTTTTCCAGACCTAAAAAAAATCAAATGAAACTGTAAATAGAATCACTCAAAAATCACAGCTACTCAAGTAGGTGACAAGTACACATTGCTGACAAAGTCAAAACACTGCACTATTACAGTCTGTGTTGAATACTCTCAACTTTTTACTCATTAAACAATTAGCAGAGACAATACAAAAACCCAAAAGTGGAATTTTCAAGAGACGAACGAGGCACATTTTAGGCTGTTATTTTGCAAAAAAACTAAATCTAAAAACGGTGGTAAAACAATTGTATATAAAAAACGAAAGAGCAGATATTACTCTTTTACTGTAATGGCTTCTAAATAATAACGTTACTTACTTCCTTTCATTTATTTCACTGTAATTCGTGACGTTAGCTGTGAGTGGCACAGGAGTGTCAGTCATATGAGCAGGGCGGGCACGGTCAACCTGTAGCGTATTAATATTTAAACAGTCTGTTGTTCGGTCAGATTAGTTCCGCTAAACTCTACCGAAGGGTGAAGGGATTTTGGTCAAAAAAGAAGAAGTAGTTCCCTGACCGGGAATCGAACCCGGGCCGCGGCGGTGAGAGCGCCGAATCCTAACCACTAGACCACCAGGGAAGGGATGCAATGGTTTAAATTCAATATGGTTTTCACTGTACGCCATGTGCTGTCGTATATTTGTAGTGATATTGTTTATGGTCGGTTACCTATATCGTGTGGTGTAATATCGAGCAACAATATCTATATTATTCAATATCTAATATCGGCCAACAATATATAATCTTCAACCTAGCTAACCTTAGCTAACATAAGCTAGCTAACCAGGAGATTAGCTAGCTAGCTAATAGTAAAGACAAGCTAGTGGTGAGCTCGTTTGTGTTTTTACGGTGCACTTGACACCAGAGGGCGTAGTGAAGGGAGGCTTCATTTTGATGTTAACGTTAGCTGCTTGAGGATGCACGCAAGGTATGTGGGCAGTTTTGGCTACCTGTTTTTTTATGTCAAAATTAGCGTTTAAATGCGTCGTTGCACATCAATGTTTGGCGTCAGCGTTGGGCCAGATTGTATGAACAGGAATACCGTATTTGTAAAGGACGTGCCAGCGGCTGGACCGAATAAGATATCCTTACCATCTCCGCCAGGTTGCTATTGTCCTGTAAACAAAGTGGCTAGCCCACAGTTAGCATCAGCTGATAAGTCAGCTGGAAGATGACCTTGTTCATTGGGCATGTGTTTGCTTAGACCTGACGGTAACACAGACGGGGTTAACATAACTGGATATCTGATATTCTATATCTTTTGTTACTGCTGCATCTTAAGAAGAAGCTGGTCAATGGTCCGGTTCATAGAGAAATTCCATTGAGCAAACTGCTACATACTGAAGAATGTAGCTAGGTGGGGTAACGTAGCTTAAAATTTAGCCTTTCCTCTGTGGTTTGCCATATATCTGTTATATAACATTTTTGGATAAACTAGCCGTATTTCTTCTCTTTAAGGTGTGTGACATGCTAACCGATTGTTTCGTTTTCGCTTAATCCTGTGAGGAGGTTAGAGCTAGCTGTTAGTGTAGCCACGATGGTCTGAATATTTACATCAACTGGATTCCCAAACCAATGCTGCTAATAATAGACACACTGTTGTAATGAAGCATAATTACATAATAAAACACGTGTTTACTGTGGCAACATTAAGTAGTCGCAGATGTGTCTTTCCTCTACAGCAGAGTGATGCATTTTCCATCCTGTTGGTCAGCTATTGTCAGCTGAGTGGCCTGACATGCTTATTATAGGATGCTTTCATCGCCCCTCCACTTAGGCTGATGAGGCTTCACCATCGGTTATTGGGCTTTTTGAGTGAGGAGGCACCCGGTGAGCCTGCTAATCCCCTCGCTTATTTTCTCTTCTCTGTAGGACAAGAAAGAAGTGTGAGAGCACAGTGTGAGAGGCGATCGTCCCAAAGTTGTGTCTGCTGGCTTGGACACACTCAGAGTGTGTGTGTGTGTGTGTGTGTGTGTGGATGATTGTATGGATGCACTTGACTGCATGCAGATTTAGGACCCTGGCCTGATGGAAAAGAGAGACAGGAAGCCGGGGTATTTCGCCAGGTAAGGGACTGTTTGTGTATGTGTGTGTTTTGAATATGTGTCATTTGCATTTAATTTAGGTATTTTTCACACAGCAAAGCTGAGCTCCAACATTTAGCTCTCATTAATTTGCATTTTGTAGGATAGGATAAATTGCTTTCATCTTAACACGTACATTCAATCTGTCATTACCTAATGAATGAGTATATATATTTTGTTTTGTATTCATGATGATTTTTTAATGTTTTTTTTAAGTTACCATGTAGGGTTAGTTAAGTCAATTTTATTTAAAAATCACAGATCACATATTTGCAATCTGTACAACATGCAGCACCCTCAATCCTTAGACCCTCGATTTGAATAAAGAAAAGCTACTAAAAAAGGGAGAAACCTCAAGAAGAGCAACACAGGAGGAATTCCTATTCCAGGACGGACAGACATGCATTAGATGTTATATATTCAGAGTACACAGGAATAGCAGCAGTAAAATGGCAATACGGAGAAACAGAATGACAAAATTTGCTAACGAAAGTGCAAATATATGTGCAGATTTAGTATCAGAGAAAATGTAGAGCATCTTTGAGGTGCTAGACATTATATTCACAAAGGTGACTGATCTGCTGCACAGAAATCCTGTCATAGTATTGTTTTTATTAATACTGAGTCATGGTCATGATACCCAATTTATGTCTACTGTAAAGTTACAGATCACTTACAGTGTTGAGTTTCTCCCTAAATGATTTTCGCAATATATTAGAATACCAGCAAAAATGGCTCTCTGGTTACCAGACATCCCATTACCACGACGTTCAATGAATGATGAGCATCGACCGGTCAGTTTAATGGGCAAGTTTCCCTACCCAACCAGATATTATAATATATATCTGTTCGAAGGAAGTCTTTTGGCTCTAGTGATATTTATGTAACTCAGCCCAGGTATCACATGCTGGAGTGTAAAGTTCTCTTTAGTGCATTGCTTGTTAGAAGTGACATTGTGGCTTTTCCATTGTGCTACATGGACATCATTCTGTCAAGGTGCGTTAACTAATTATTCATTTCCACCTTTTTGTGAATCATGGATCAGCACTGTTAAGTCACCTGTCCCTGAGCTGCACCCCGCCGATACAGCCTCGTATAATCCGAGTCATGCGTCAGAGGTCTTGCAAGAATTGACCCACTGGCATCATGTCGACTTTAAAATTGGATTTTGGCAGCACTGTGAAACGTGATAGCAGGAAATGTGACGGAAAGGAGATTGTCACAGCTACGGTGCATAGACTGGCAAGCAATCAGCAGGTCATGATGAACAAAGATCAGTCCTTTCTTTCTGATGTCTACACAGATCAGATGTGTCATAGAACTGCATGATTGACTAGTTAATGTCTGCTGGCGGAGGGATCATTTTAGAAAGCTGAGTGAATAATGTAAGTGGATAAATGTGATAAAGGGGTGTACTAGTGTGTAATGTGACCTACACTTCAGAATATAGCTCTTGTTCTGCTTGATTTAGCCCATCCTTGTCTGGCCTGTTGTACAAAAACAGTATGTCATGGCGTGAGAAACAAACACGACGTGTTTGTCTTGTTTTGTGCTTTTTATAAGTGAACAATTGCTTCATGTAAAAATTAAGGGCCCAAGGTTGAACAGTCAAATGTACCCAAAACCGGATAAATAATAAGTTGATTTATGCATGAGCAGTAGTCGCGGCTGTGCTGTTAATGTATCAGAGGAGAGGTAATGCACTGGAGCCTAATGGGCTTTTTTCATGCTTTCTTATTATGTCTCAGGTTACTTGTTCAGGCTGTGCTGACAGCCTGGTACAAACCCGTAGTTTGTCTTGTGTTTTCATGATTTGATTGGCTTATGTTGGAAATGTTACATTATGGAGAGAAGTTATTTTATTATGGCGTCGCATTTCAGTTGCTCTCTAATTATTAGGTAGAGTGTACATTAAATCTTAACGGGATGCAGGCTTTGAGCTGAGTTAGAGGCAGACCTGTGGGAGTGAGTAGCAAAACAACAGTGGAAAAGTGCAAGATGAATACATCAGACTCATGCAGACCTCCACTACAGTAAAGACCACTAGCCATATTATGCCTGTATGGACAGAGAGTGAACATGTCAGGAAGGACTCTCAGCCCTATCTCCCCACACAGCTACTGCTATAACACGTAGCTCTCCTGCTAGTTGCATCATATGCTGCCTTGCTTCCTGACAAATAGAGCAAAGGCCATGGTGGAGCATAAACATATTCAGTACAGTGCCAGTAACAAATATTAACCCGTCATTGACTTTTTCATGTTATATTGTTTTACAACAGTGAACCCCAGTACATGTAATTAGAAGTTGTAGAGTCAAGTAGAAATACAAACCACAAAATTAGTACAAGTGTTCACTCCCTTAATATGACATGTGACATTATATTAAACAGGAATAGCCTAAAAACAACAATATTAATTTCGTGGTGAGTCCAAGTTTATTGTTTATTGGGATCCCCACTAGTTGTTGCCTTGGCAACAGCTACTCTTCCTGGGGTCCATATTCAAACAAAATACATATAGTCAAAAATGTTTGCACTTACACTTCATACAGTAAACAATAAAGTTACATTAACATTACATCCAATTAAAACCGTACATATACAAAACAAGAACAATTTAAATGGATTGACAGGTAAAACAAAACAACAATAACAATCTCAGTTCATCTAAACATCCATATTGTAAAAAACAATCAAAGGAAGCCTATTTTGCTTATTTATTTTAGGAGTTTGTGGCATGACTTGAAAAAGTCTGTTTGCTTGAAAGAAAGTTTTTTTTTCACTTGTTTACAGTGCTCTGCTTTCTCTGTCGTTATGCCGGGGATCGGTACACTGGTTACAACCTGAAGGTTAGAGGGGGCAGAAAAAGGGGTAAAATAGTTAGATGAAGGGGAGACAGTGATTGAGATCCTCTGCGAAATGGCCCAGAGTGAAACAGACGGTGTTGTTGAGAACGTGTCTGCAGATTCTTGAGTTCACTGCCAGATGTGTGCTGCCTCAGTTAAAGTGAGAGAGTGACCAGAGGGTGTGGGAGAGGCCTGAACTCTGTCTGTCTGCAGCCTTATCGACCCACTCTTGCCTTTCCATTAAGGCACTTGAACACTTAAATTGCTTCTCTTTTCGCTTTTTCTTTTATTCTTCCTTTGGCCGGGGCTGTGCAGGGCAACTCTGCCACTATCACTAAAAGCTTATGATGAATCAATTTGGTCTTATCTTTTCTTAACATACTCATATCCACACTTCAGGTTTCAGTTGGGCTCATAGAGCATGCATTATCTTTAAGTGTATCACTAACCCGTGGTTCCACTGCACTGCAGTGCCCCCCCACCCCTTAACAAACCCCAACAGGGTCTGGAGATGCCATTACACCATTCCCTTACCTATCAATGATTAAACGGGGGAAAGGACAGTCTGAGAGGAAAATACAGATGACGCAGCCAAGTAAAGAGAGAAACGTTAAAGCTCAATATGTTAACACAAGGTCTAATTCACTACTGACATTTTGATGACATTTGACAAGCATGTGGTGCCTGGTGTTAGCGAAAGTCATAGAATTATACAATTGTTTGGTTTTATATCGGACAAGGAGCTAGCTTTTTATCTGAGCTTTGATACCAATGATTTTAAAGAACACATTGATCAGATCAGATTGAAAGTTTCTGCCATTCCAGCAGCTACAGCTAGAACCTGATGTGCAGGGCCTCAGGCGCATGCTCGTCATCACACAATGAATCAAGACTAATAAGAGCCCTGGCCCTGATAATATCCCTGGTCGCCTTCTGAAACTCGTGTTCCTTAGAGCTACAAAAAGTTCCTAGGTTGTTGAAACAATGTCAACAATTGTGCCAGTGGCTAAGATCAAGCCCCCTTTTGGTCCAGATTTCACTGGTTATGAAGGGATTCAAGAGGGATTTGATGAGGAGCTGTGGAGGATTCACTAGATCCCCTGCAGTTTGCGTATAGGAACAAAAGAGGGGTTGATGATGCTGTTCTTACCCTTCTTAACTTGATTTCTAAACACCTTGAAGGCCCAGGTACATCCACGCATTCATTGTTTTTATATTTCTCATCTGCTTTTAGCACAATCCAGCCCCCAGGGGGGAAAATTCTTTCATCTCTCAGGCTCTAGGTTCTAACATACTCTAGGTTTTATGTTACTAAATCACTTGATGTATACATGTTTTATGTATTTTATCATGTTTTCTGTACCTTAGTCTCTGTGTGTTCTATGTTTTACCTGGCTGTTTAAATTGATCCCAGCCTGAAAGACTTGTCACAGCATAAGTTATCACAAAAGTGATCAAATGGCCATCTACACTCCTGTGCTCTCTTTATTTTTCCTTGATGAGTAGAAAGTAGTCTATATGTCCGTCTCCTCTGGCATCCAATCAGGCTGAAGAGGCGGAGACAGCTCAAGCAGAGCCAATCAGAGAAGAATGTGAATGAGCAGAGCCCGGCGATCATCTCCTGTCCAGACGTCCCAAATGACAGCGTCCCCAACAAGAAGACAGACCTACAGAGAATAACAGCAAAGCCACCTGCAGGCTCAGGTGAGACCTGCATCAAGAACTCACAGAGGATCTGCCCTGAAGTTTCTAATTGGCTTCAGATACCCGTAAACAGCATGAATGTATAGAATAGAATTAATAGCAAAAATGTATATTATTTAATGCAGTCCGTATTTTCAGTTTATCAGTAGACTTAAAGGTTGATTAAACGTCTCCACTGGCGTTTTGCTGTACCTACACTGTAGGTGTGTAACATGGCTCTGTAGATACATAAAGAGCTCCGCTATATCTTGTCGACACCTCTTAAAAATGTATTTATGTAGTGGCCATGCAGAATACACGGACCCCTGGAGAACTGGGACTGCTCTGCTCTGTTTGGGGTACTTTCGGTGCTAGTTCTATTTGTTGGTGTTTGTTAGTAATCTGATTATTTGAGTGTAAAACTAATGGCTATTGCAGTTCTCTCCCATCTACAGTAGCTATGTGGCGCTGCTGCTACAATCACTGGATAAAGCCCATGAGAATTATAATTAAGTTAGAAATATTCTAGTCATAGTCCACTACTCTGGCAATTACAAATAACTTTGGTGTATTGGCTCCATTTACTACCTAATTAGAAATAAATCTTATATCGGGCAGGACAAAATCAAATATCCCTACCACTACAGATGTATTCAGGCTCTTGTTGTCTTAACAAAATGCGTTTTCCCATTTTTAGACAAGCAATATGTGATCTTAGTGGTATTAGTTTTACTGTCAGTGTTGATTTTATTCCCCTGCTCTGTTATTTAAAATGATTACCGCCTGACGGATGTGCAACACAAGTGTTGCACTGTGTTGGGAACAACCTCAGCAGTTTTAAACAGGAAGTTGCATAACCTTTATCCTGTACCGTTACAGTTGATGATGACATTTAAGGCGCTGTATTGAGTTTTAGTACTAAGAGTTAGTGCTTGTGTTAAATCACAATACAAATACCATGATGCCCTTAAATTTCTGCTTAGAAAATTACAATGACCTGTAGTTAGAATACTTGCATTTTTGCCATTAATATGACTCTTTTTTTAGTATTTTTTCAAACATAGGAGAAAATGGCTGAAATAGGCCAATTATAATAATTTGTTATCAACTAAATTGTCAGTGTAAGCTAATTGTCAGAACTTATATGTGGCTTCATATTTGCCCAACAATAAACTTAATCTAACCTAAAACTATTACTACAGCCTTTAATCAACTTTTAATGCATTTGCCTTCAGTGTATGCTACATTTAGAGCATTATGCACCATGCTGTCATGTGTTGCATAACTCATCACCGACTCCTTCATATTGACTGTGATAATGGACTCTTGCCATGCGTGCAGTGGGTCAGACAGCTGTGTAAACTCTGCAGCATGTGTTTTAATATGACCACAGCATTGTTACCTGCTGCCCATCAAATCAAATATAATGTACTGCAGTGTAATAGACAAACAAGACACGAGTCTTTCGGTTATGTGCACATTCTGCTAAAAGTCCAATGTTGCAATACTCCATAGGATATATTACCAGTTACCGCCCGGTATAAATTCAATGAATAAGCGACAGTCTTGTCTTTGATGCTCAGTAGAGGAAAGAGCAAACACAGCTGGAGGCTGGCTGTCTAATGCTTAGTCATACCCTCTGTTTTCATGGAGGATGTGATTATGCAGTCGGGAAGTGGTAGGTTAATAGCTTCTGTGTTCTTGGCAAGAAGAAAGTGCTGACTACAAGGGTCAGATTGTTTGTGTGTGTTTATGATAACTGCTTCAGCATGCGTGGGACAGTGTTTTAAGGCTGGATAGTAAGATGGGGGACAAACACGCACTGATACTGGTCTCAGTCTCAAGGCAATTAACCACAGGATATTTAGACAGTCATCTCTGTTGGGGTATTTCTCCGTCCTCATTGGATGGTGGTTTTTTTTTTTTTTTTACTTTTTATTGTAGAAACTTACAATCACTTATTATTAGAAATATATCTGTTGGCAGCCTTGAATGCATGAGTTGGACAGCATGAAACCATATATTCATCTCTTACAAAAATAGTTGGGTTTTTTTTTCCTTATGAGATTATTGTCATTGTTGTCAGTCTGCAAAATGCTTTTTTCATGTTCTGTTTCCCTTGTAGAAGATGGCTGTAAAAGTAACAATCAGGCAAAGCGGGAGAAGAGGAGGCCACCAGGGACAGTGGAGTTCATTGTGAGTAAAAGTACAGTGATAACACTTTTAAATAACATACTGACTTACTAGCAGAAAGGTGGTAGATTGCATATCTAGTATTTTGACCTGTGTGCCTTTAGAGACTAATTTCACAGAGGAGTTCATCTCCTGTTACAGGTGGGACCGAATGATTCCCTAAACAGCATCGCACTCAATTTCAACATCACCCCAAACAAGCTGGTCCAGCTGAACAAGCTCTTCTCTCGCAGTGTCTACCCTGGTCAGGTGAGAACCTCGGCGGTAACACGAACCACCACATCACTTCCCTCATTATCCCTCTGACTGGCTGACCATTGGCTGTTCATTATCATCATTATTACAGAAGCTGTTTGTCCCTGATGTGAGCCAGTCAGAAACAGACATGAAGTCTCCGAGTTCCTCTGGTCCCTCCTTCACAAATGGCTTGTCAGAGAGTGCATCACATGTAAGTAGAAAATGATTCATTATGTTGCTTAGAGTACATGGTAGGGTAGTTTACAGTAGCCATTTAGGGACAAATTTGTTAAAAGGGTTGTTAAAAGGCACATAACGGGGTGTCCCCCCTCTGTCTGCTTATGTTTTATGTCTGAATCTTGACTATGAGTCTATCCAAAAAGGCAAAAATGCCACAAAAAATCTTAGATGTCCTATAAATCCACCTTTGATCTTGTTTGCTTTGTTTGGGTTGATTGTGTCAGTTATACTTTATTTGTCTGTTTAAAAACGCCAGGCACTGGTAAAAATGTGTCTTTGTTAGATAATATAAAGGGAGTATGTACAGTCTTTTTTTGTGTGTTTTCAAACGTTGTCCAAAATTGTCCATCCACACTGGCTCCAACTGTGAGGCAATTATGTTGTGCATAATTATGTTAAGTGCAACTACGGCTCTGATGCTCCAAAGTGTTTTATTATTCTCTCGTAATTTAAATTCTGCTATCCTCCATGATGGATTACAAATTTAATCCATGGTATGAGGTAATTTAATCGACCAGCTTTTTGGCAGTCAAGAGAAAAAGTTATGTCATGACACAGCATTATATTAAAAAGTGGGTATCAGATGTCTGTCTCTGGTGGTCTAAAATGGCTGATGAGAACTGTAACCACATGGTGATGAGACTCTTCAAAACAAGCCATACTAAAAACAATCATAACATTCTGGTCTCTGATCTGTGCTTTTAACGTCCTTCAGGATGGCATTTCAAACTGCATGTCAGCAAAGTCCATCCGGCGTGTGCTCTCCCCAAACTCAGAGGACGAGAGCCCGGCAACGGTTAAATTCATCAAGATGAGCTGCAAATACTTCACCGATGGCATGGTAAGAAGCCTAGAAAATATGATAATGCTAGGTAATAATTCAAATGAATGCTGAAACACTTCATTTCTTAGTGGAGACATTATTATGTGTGTAATAAAATGTCAATCAATTGATAGTAAAATATTGTCCTAATTCAAATTGTATCCAGCGGGTACCACTCTTGTATTTTGTTTTTGACCTAGATGTCTCAGCACTGCTGTCTCTCTGGCTGTGTGTTATGTTTTTTTGCAGGGAGTGGTGGGAGGCGTGCTGATTGTGACACCCAACAACATCATGTTCGACCCCCACAAGTCTGACCCCCTGGTGATCGAGCACGGCTGTGAGGAGTACGGCCTGATCTGCCCCATGGAGGAGGTCGTCTCCGTGGCGCTGTATGACGATGTGTCGCGCATGAAGCTCAAAGATGCTCTGCCGTCGTAAGAACTCCTAACCATCTCGCTTTCCTCACTCTTTTGTTACGGTTCTTCTTTCAGTCCTTAGCTCTGATTCCCTCTTTCTTGTTTTTCTTTCCAGTTTCTATTTTTCTTGTTCTTGTCAAGAGTAAAGCTGTTTGTACAAAGCACTTTCGATTTCCGGGACTTTTCACATTTACCTCTTTACCACATCCCTTTCTTATGAAGTACCTTTGTTTCCACTGGAGTTAAAAACCTCTCAGGTTGCTCTAGTTTTGTAGTTTTTCATTTATATTTTTTTATTTGTTCTTCATTAATCTATTTTTTGATTAATTTGCTGTTTTACATCATGTGTTATTTTGTTTTCTTTTTCTTTTGTATCATTCTGGTCATTTATAATTTCTGTTGGACCTTGTCTTTTCTTTTGTTTTTTCCCATATCATTTTCATCCTCGTTTGCGGTGCGGTATGTGTGATGCCCCGTGACCCCACAGAGACCTACCCCAGGATTTGTGTCCTGTGTACAGGCCCGGCGAGTGGGAGCAACTGCCGTCAGAGGGGGATCTGAACCCCTTCAGCCGCTATGAAGCTCTCAATCCGAAGCGGCCAATCATCTTGGATGACATTGAATCAACCCTCTCAGAAATTGGTAACATCATGTCATCTAATGTTGTCATATGTTGTGAACCATACTGTATTGAGTCCAATTTTAGCAATAAATAAATAAAATTTAAAAAAATTAAACTTTTTACTTCCACAACCAGCTGAAATAACTATTTTTGGGTGTTTTTTGATGTTTTGTGTCTACTTAATGAATGATAATGGTTGTGACCAAATATTTATATAATATAATATTTGGATTACTTCTCTGTCATTGACTCTTGAGCATCCAAATTTGACTTTGGCATACGTTAAAATTTCTTTTTCATATCAATTTACTGACAATTTAGTATAAAACATAGCTGAAACGATTAGTTCATTAATAAATAAAAAAAAACAGCAGATTGATTGATAATGAAAATGTCTTGATGTTAAACAAGTTTTATCTTGTTAATACCAGGGAGCACAGAGGGCGAGCAGACAGAGAAGTCTCCATCAGACGAAGGATTCACAGAGTTGGAGCCAACTGTCAACGTGAGCATTGAAGAGGCAGAGGGGTCGTCCTCCAAAACACCCAGCATTGCCAGCAGGGACCGACAGGAACTAGAACCAAGCTGCCCAGGCCGGGGAGACTGTCAGGACAAGTCGATGCTTGGTCAAACTAAAGGGAAGCTGGATGATGAAGAGGATGAGGGCGTAGCTCAGAACAGCTCCATTGAGGATGGAGAGTCAATACAATCCTCTTCAGAGACTGAAAAACAGGGTGACAAACCTACAAGCCAAGATGCAAGTGAAACCAAAGATATAAAACCTAAAGGGACAGAAGAGCTGTTAAATGGTGCACATGATGAAATAATCAGTGCACCAGTGGACCAAAACAGGAAGTTGAGTCTGAAGGAAACGTCAGAGGTTTGTGGAAACTGCAGCCCGAAGAGACAAAGCCCAGACAGACCAGCAGGTGGGGCTGAACTCAGTGAGGAGGAGAGACGGAAGAAAAGCTATGAGGCAGAAGTGAAGTCATGGCTGCTGGAGAGGATGCAGGCTCCAATAGAAGGTAGGAATCGCAAACCAGATGTTAAACCCATTGGTAGGTTATTGTGACTGGATACTAACCAAACTCTGCTGTAGCTCTGAAGGTCAAAACACAACAACATTTCACAAAACGCATTAACATTTCACGAAACACGACATTACACAAAACAATCTTTCCGTAATCTGAAATGTCGTTGTGTTATGACCTTCAGGGCCAACGTAAAACTCTCTTTCTCTATTTTTTTTTATTTCCCCATTCTCTATAGACATGCTTTTCTCATCAGAGGAGAAGAGTAAAAACCCACCTATGTTCCTGTGCTTCAAAGTGGGAAAGCCAATGAGGAAGTCCTTTGCCTCTGGGATGACCTCTATTCCTGCCCACTCATTTGGGGGCCGGGGTAAACAGCCGGAGTACTGGTTTGCTGTGCCACAAGAAAGGTGTGATGATGGCTAGCTCTTAATACCCATATAGCGCATTGTCTTGCTGAAATCCAGCAATACGACAAACGCCGACTCGTACACATTCATTAACTTTCAAAAGCCTTGATTTTGCATTTGAATCGTAGAAAGAACTATACGTGGTTTGAAAAAGAGAAATTCATGAGGTCTTCAATGTGTGTAAGCTAGCAATGTGCCTTTTGTGTGTGTTCCAGGGTGGACCATCTGTATGCATTTTTTGTCCAGTGGTCTCCAGATGTGTACGGTAAGGAGGCTCGAGAGCAAGGCTTTGTTGTGGTGGAGAAAGACGAGCTGGACATGATAGACAACTTCTTCAGTGACCCGGCATCTTGCAGCTGGGAGGTAAGCTCAGTAGAAAAGCAGGTAGCCCTATAACGGTGTGTTTGCTGACATTTCTAATAACAACAATGCCTTGTTTTTGCACTTTTGGTTGAGACCTTTGAAATGAGCTCCATTGATGATAGGCAGTGAAGTCTTTGTTTAATTGATTTCTCTTTGACTTGCTTATGTGCTTGTTTCTGCACCAAGATCATCACCATTGATGAGGCAAAGCGTAGGCAGAGCTTTGGCAGCTGTGACGGAGACTTGTCTGTGGATGCACTGCCCATACTCTGTGATACCAGTGATCTGCTGCAGGACACACACATTGAGAAGGTACTGGCAGCTGGCTGCTAACCACATGAAGTTACCGTCTTACAGACAAGAAAATTATTCAAATTTGAGGAAGAAATATGCAGCATACCGATCAGTTCGCCTCATAATCTGATGATCTGTTTGCCCTCCAGCTTGTCTGTCGCTTGCCAGCCCGTGTGCAGGGTTACCCCTGGAGACTGGCCTACAGCACTGTGAAACATGGGACCAGCCTGAAGACTCTGTACAGGAGCCTGACAGACGTAGACAGTCCTGTGCTGCTGGTCGTCAAAGACATGGATAACCAGGTAGATACTGTATGCAGATGACTGGGGGGCTCGCTGGCCAGTAATATAGAAGTTGAATAGCAGCCAAATGAAATGGCCACTGGTCATCAGACAAATGCAGAGGTGATATTGAGAAGTCTCTTGTTGTTTTTTCTTACTATTAAAAACTTAATGACTACACAAACTTAGCAAGAATGACATTTACTTCCTGATTTGATTTTAATTTTGCAAAAACATACAAGAATTAATTTTTACAGAACACAAATACTTTATGCATTTTTACTATTTCTACTAGATAGGCAGTGTAAAATAATATTAGTGAACTTTCTTGTGTTTAATGAGTATTTAGATACATTATTTAATAGTCTCCTGGACATCTATCATTCACCAAGCCTGACTAGACTAGATGAGGTGATTTGCACTGGACCTACATTCGCCTGCCGTGTCGAGCCCATCACCGTGTTATTAGAAGTGCAAAGTAGCAGTTACTCACAGTCTGAAAACAACTATGCCAACACCACTGCTGTTGGCGAAGTTAAACATATGTAACCCTGTATAGGTTTTCATTAACAAATACCTTTATTTTTTCCTGCATCCTAAAAGGTAATAGTCAGATGTAATGAAAGAACTTGCCATCAAAACATAATGAAATTTAAACAGTGGTTCTCAAAATTGTGTAGTTGGGGTGTTTCTTATATTACAAGGGCTTTAAATTTAAATGCATCTCCTTTTTTAAAAAAACAGGAACTGCCCAGTATATTCAAACAATGCTGTGTCCTAATTGAGAGGCTGGATCCTTATTTTTTAACGCTTATCCATGCACATCCTCAGTCACACCTCCTCAGAGCAACACATCGGGTTTTTAGGTTTAGAGAGTTTAACAGTTCAGTTCAGCCCTGTGTGTATGATTTAAAGAAAATCTGACTTTGGCGACTCCTTGTGGTGGTATCAAAAAATACACTGCAGTAAAAAATTGTGCTGAATCATTTCAGATTTCCTATAATCATAAAAACTTGGTGAAACAGTTGAAGCCTGTTTATGATTATTTGTTCCAAGTCTTTTCAGCCTTAAATTGAATCGGACTCTTATCACAGATATTTGGGGCATTCTCGACTCATCCCTTCAGAGTGAGTGAACACTGCTACGGCACAGGAGAGACATTCCTCTACAGCTTCTGTCCTGAGATCAAGGTTTGTTGTACTAAGTTAGTTTATCTCAGTTTGGGTATTTAGCTTTTTTCCTCAAATGGCAATATCAGACATTGTTTTATCTGTATTTTCAGGTGTACCGCTGGACAGGGGAGAATTCTTATTTCGTGAAGGGCAATACTGATTCTCTGCAGATGGGAGGAGGAGGGTAAGTAGATCTACCAGCTACACTGCAAATTAATAGCTTTTTTTAATGTGTTTTTTGTGACCAAGCACACATTTATTTCCATGATCTAAACCCTTTGGACAGCAAAAGGTTTGCCATCAAATAATGTACACCTGTTTACTAACTTTTTGCCCCCTCCTCTGCAGTGGTCAGCTGGGTCTGTGGCTGGATGCTGAGCTGTACCGAGGCACCACCACCAAATGCGCCACCTTCAACAACCAGCCACTCTCTGCCCAGCAGGACTTCAACATCCACAGTCTGGAGGTCTGGACCTTCGAGTAGCCTCACCTGCTCCAACTACATCGACGTTCGCTCCAAACCTTCAAACACCCCCAAGTCTATTGCACACCACTAAACCTAGCTACCCCACAATGACGCTAAATGTTCTGTGAGAGAAGACAGAAAGCAGCCTGTGC
Source organism: Maccullochella peelii (assembly GCA_002120245.1). Taxonomy (NCBI): domain Eukaryota; kingdom Metazoa; phylum Chordata; class Actinopteri; order Centrarchiformes; family Percichthyidae; genus Maccullochella; species Maccullochella peelii. The sequence continues at coordinate 64,957 of LKNJ01000733.1, forward strand.
AGTTGTTATGTTGATTGAAAACTATGGGAAGTCTTCTGTAGCCTGTTTTGAGGTGGGCCAGTTTGTGTCTGGTTCATCCGCCCCTCAAAGGTGGTAGAAATGTTGTTGCTCTCAGTTCATTGGCTGCCTTAGACATCTGACAACACCTCCAGCTTTCCCAGCATGCAGACTGCCTCACCACCATAAGCTTATGAGGCGAGAGAGAAGAGGAAAGCTGCTGATGGTTATCCCAAAAAGAGCTGATTTTAAGTGTGTATGAAGAACAAGGTGTCCCATAATGCTGTATATAATAAATATATTTCTAATTGTTTACAATGGAAGTGTTGCACTTCCCCTGAAGGCCGTCTCGTTCTCTTATTTTGAGTTTTAGAGGAACTGAGTGAGAATGTTCCATTGCATTTCCTCATAACTACATATGTTTCATTCCCTGTTTTCAATCCAAAACAAGTGGTAAAGCCAGGAAACATTTACAATGACCAAATATGTTCTATCTTAATTTCATACTTGTTGTGAGCTCATATTTTATAAAATATTTTAGATTTTTTACTTTTACATTTTATTTTTACATTTTGTTTTTACAAAGAATTCTCAGTTGTTTTGTTTTTTAAATGGTTGTACTTTTATAGAAATGTTGAACCCAACAAGCACCACAAATTACTCTTGTCAGTATTTAATTCATGTCTCATGCCCACTGATTTTATCTCTTTTATTTTCATTTGTGATCATTGTTCAGAGAGTCACAGCCAGTAGAAACATAATGTCACTTGGCACTGCAGTCAACGCTGTGTTGTGGCCCTCTGTAGTTAAACATTTCTTCCATGTAAAATTATTACTGAATGTTATTTGATCACCACTGCAGGAGGGCTGCTTCCTGTCCGACCACAGGTCAGCCTCAGTCTGCTTTACTTAAAAATGGGTGGAAAAGGGATTTTCTGTTTTTGCACTCTGGTATGCCACTAACTAAATATTCAGATCTACTAACATAAAAAAGAATCTCATTTATACCCTGTGTATGTGACACAGGCTTGTAGTGCATGAATATGCAATACCGCAAATGTCTGATACCACTGTTATGAATCATGCCATACTATCCACTAATGCCAGTTACCGCTTCATGTGAAAATGAGCTTGGTTGTCTAGCTGTTCAGTGTTGTAACTGTGAATGCTCCCAGAGTATTATTTCTTGTGAATCCAAAACTGCTGTGGTCTGTGATATGACTAAGGATCTATTTATTGTGTTGTTATGGCAACCACATTTAAACCGAAATAAATGTTAAATATATACAGATATGATAATGGATCGTGTCGTGTAACCTTTATTTCTACGTGTTTGTTTTCTTTTCTTTCTTTTTTATCCTTCGGTGGGATTTAATGTCCAGATTATATTAATCTAATTTATTTTATTGAACATAACCAGTGGCCTAAAGGCCAGTTCAGACCAAAGATTCGCGAGGAGACGAAAGCGTTTTAAAACGTCGCAGCGGTGTGAACTGGTCCGGGCATGCTCAGCTGAGACTCGGCTTGTCAAGTCGCCAGTGGCTGGTTGTAGAACGTCAGGCACGTCACCTGTTTCAACAGCCAATCAGCTCGTAGCGAAGTCAGCTGGTCATTTCGATCTGTTTTTTTTTTGTGTTTGTGTTTTCACCGCTTCATCAATACTGGAAATGCAACTGTAGCAAGTAACTCACTATCACTATCCTCATTCAGATTTTAAGACTCTACAAATTATATCCAGCTACAAAAAAGCCTGGAACGGAAGTATTGCTATGGAAATGACACTGCAGACCGGCGCATTGCAAGTAGTTTCAACTCGCCTCGTCACGAATCTTTGGTCTGAAGAACCATCGTTATATACAGTCTTTCATGGTCCGAACTGGCCTTTATTTGGCCAATTGTAATCCAAGTTACAGTAAGACACGCGGATGTGATGGGGGAAGTCGCCATCATATTGTCGCCATCATAGATCACTAATTGAGAAGATGACTCACTTTCAGCAAATAATAAAGCTGACTGGCTGACTAGGTTTCACAGGCACTTTAATACCAGTGATTTACACAGTTACCACACATCAATTAGGCTATTAGCAAGAAGAGCACACAGTGTTTTTCCTTTTAGATTAGATTTCATTTGATTTTTTTGTGATATTTAAAAAAAAAAATGTTTTCACATGAGTATAGACTATACAGGTGAACCACATGAGCATGTTGAAGGACTGGATTACATCATGCTGTAACCACAACTGCAGATTGTTTCTCTCACCCATTCCCCACACCATCCCGCTCCCGCTGACGGGTGACAGCATAAATATAATATACAGATAGATCTGTTTAATTTTAATGTCCAGTTTTTCTGAAATTTGTCTATGTCTTCATGGCTAAAGTTTAAGGGCTCATGTCACTCAAATAACAAAAAAAATAAAATTCACAGAGGATCTACTGTCTACAGCAAGGACTACCAGGAGTATGAGGGAAAATAATGTTTTTGGTTTTTTATGTGATTCGTGTGAACTGACCCTTTAAGCCACTTTTGATTCTTTTTGAAGGTTTTTACCATAATAGCCCTACAGGTCAGTATATCGCCTTGACAGTTCACAAACAAGTGTCTTCATTTATTAACAATTAACTAAATAGGTTAATTGTTTTCCTCTGTAGTGTCCTTTAAATACTGTTTATTTTTATTTGAAAAGCCAGTTTAAAAAAAGCCAATTTGACAACCTTCACTTCCCCACATGTGGGTGTGGGGATTTAGGGAAGATCGAGCATTTAGAAAAGCATTGAGAAATCTCTCTTCGCAATCATAGACGATCTTTGTCATGTTTACATGGGTGGTTTTTATCAAGTTCAGGAAGGGACAACTGAAACATTTGTCCAAGGAAACATCGGAAATATGGCGGGGAACACATCAGACTCAAGTGAAGAAACAGATAAAACTTGTATTTTCTGTTTGATAGCCAACGATCAAGACCAAGAAACGGAAGTCATTAAAAAGGTACGATCCTTTTAAACAAAAGGTGCAGTTAACTAAAGCTCATTTCATGACACTGCTATGGACAGATACAGCAGGGCCGTTTCTAGCTTTGTGGGGGCCCTATACAAAATGTTGTTAGGGGGCCCGTATTTTGTGAAATATATATATATATATATATTTTTTTTTTTGTAGCATATAGGTGTTTTCACTCAACACACGAGGGCGCTTGGCTAAGACAGACCGGTCATTTTAATTTCTTAAAAATAAAAAAAATGGCTAAAATGGCAGCTTGGGGGCCCCCTGGTGGCTTTGGGGGCCCTATGCAACCGCATAGTCCGCATATAGCAAGAAACGGCCCTGAGATACAGTATATGACTGATTTCTTAATAAATAAGACAAATAGGACTACCATTAACCATAATATAAAGTTTGACAGAAAAACTTATCACAAGGTCCATTTACTTGATTTTACTACAGATTCCCAGCAGCTCAAGTGTTTCCGACAAATTAACCATGATAATGTTGCTTTTCAAATTGACAATATCAGATATGCTAAAGTTTCCAGTTAAGGACTTCTAGGCTTGTTTGACTTTCAGTTTCTATATCAGAGAGGCAGGAAGACCAGTTCAATTGTTTTGTTAATGTGCTGCGTCAGTCTATGTTTCCAACACAGAAGCTTCAATGTGTGCACAGCATCATTCAGTCATTCACAATCAACAGGTTCCAATGAGGAGGACAGGGGCTTAATCCAGGTACACACGCTGTCTGGCTGAACAAATCGGGCAAAATTGTCCATTTGAGTTGCCATCCAAATGAATGAGGCCAGGTACAGTCTCCATCCCAGTGGCAACCTTGTATCCACACAGAGAAGTGCCTTAGCATTAGCACCACAGCATGGACAGTAAACCCTCTATACATGAGTTTCAACAATGCTGCATTCACTGGCCTGTAGGGTCACATGCTTGTGTTTAATCTCTATATATTTCCATTCCCTCCAACAGAACAAGGAGCTGGTGTGTTTCAGAGACATTTGCCCAGCTGCTCCCCACCATTACCTGGTTGTTCCCATACAGCACATACACAGCTGCTACTCACTACACAAGGGACACATCGATCTCGGTCAGTTATAGTGGATTAGTACAAATTACTAAGTACTGCAAATAGGCTACCACTGAACCACTATTTCTACTGAGCTGCTACTGCTACTGTTGCTAAGTATACTTGCTTGTAGTGATACTAGTCCGTACAACTATGCTGCTAATACTCGTACAAGGATACTAGAACTACAAATAGCACTGCTGCTGCTGCTGCAGCTACTTCTACAACAACTGCTATTTTTACATTTACTAATACTATCACCAAACTACTGCTAATAGGCCACTATAGTATTTCCTTCTTCAACTGCTTCAGTTTAATACATTTAAGTTATACCTCATAAATTTAATCTAGTCGCGTCCTTACAGAGAAATAACTGATTCATGTCTCCAACAGTTAAACAGATGGCTGAGATGGGGAAAACTGTACTAAAAGACCATGGGATCACTAAAAAGAAGGACATAAGGTAGATGAAGACAGGTAGTGTGTGTGTGTATGTGTGTGTGTGTGTGTGTGTGTTTTCCTTGCCCTTTTAATAAACATAAAGTTTAAAGGAATAGTTTGATATTTTGGGAAATATGCTTATTCACTTTCTGATGAAGAGTTGAGATGAAAAGATCAATCTCATGTCTGTACATTAAATATAAAGCTACAGCCAGTTAGCTTAGCTTAGCACAAATAGTAGAAATAGGGGGAAACGGCTAACCTTGCTGTTGTTCCATACAAAGTGCAAAATCGACAATTCATTGTTTTGCTGGGGTTATGTACAAAAAATTGTCCATCGAGTAAGCACCCTTAAAACTGCAAATTGTTGTTTTAACATTTTGTTTTTTGTTCAGATTAAACAACCAAGTTATATTGTGTTAATTAGGGAGATTTAGAGGTGCTGGTAAGCAGATTTTGTTACTTTTTAGGTTAGCTGTTTCCAGTCTTTATGCTAAGCTAAGCTAACCCACTGCTAGCTGTAGCTTCACATTTATCCTACAAACATGAGAGTGGTATCAATATTATCCTCTAACTTGCCCCCAGAAAGCAAATAAGCGCATTTCCCAAAATGTCAAACTTTTGCTTTAAGTAATGAAGAAAGTATAATTGTTTGAAATGTATAATGCACTTTTAAGCTCAAAATTAACCTAAACTACTACTATATAGCTTAAAATGGAATGAGAGGTGGGAATACACACTCACTTTGTCAAAAATCAAAGTCTTTCATTACTCTTCTGGAATTTTTAAAATTGCACTTTGACTTGCATGTTAGTGTGCTGATCACAGCATTGATGTGTTTTCCGCCACAGGCTGGGGTTCCACCAACCTCCCTACACTTCAGTTGATCACCTCCACCTCCATGTGCTCGCCCCCACCAGCCAAATCTCAAAGTACATGCAGTATAAGTTCATTCCAGGGACCAACCCTTTTGTCACTGTGAGTGCTGAGGACTAGAAATTCCCTCTTCCTTACTTCTTATTTCATTAATTTTCTTTATTAATTCTCTTATATGAAGAATATTATGGTCATTCCAGTGTTATCCATGCAATGGCTGTGAAATTTGCACTTTGTACTTTCGTTGCTTTCATACATTACTGTGAATAAAATTAGACAAATGACTAAACATCAGATGTAAATGAAACAGAAATAGTGCGTTCCTCCTTTGATCTTGACAATTTTTATGCCCCAATCTAAATTAATGTTTTAATCTTTGCAGGAAAAATGTCTACGGAAGCATCTAACGAAGAAATCTCCACCAGTCAAGTAAAAATATTAGCCGAATGGTTACTGCGCAGACTCTGGCTCCAAATGACGTCACCAGCGCAAAAATGGCAGTACGTGCGTATAAGTCTCTACACCGCTAATTCGGTAGTACCGTGGAAGCCGAGGCTATACCAAAAATGCCAAAAAAATATTCACTACTTGCTACTTTTATTTTATTTAACATTTTAGAGAGTTTATATTTTTGATACAAAACATATGATCGACTAAGGAGATATGAGCCATTGCTATGGATAAAAAATGTATGCCCTAAATGCATCAGTAACAATTATCCAATCATAGAATATATGTGATAATATTCTTTTGTAAAAAATATCCTGAGAATATTGTATTTTTAATTTAGCTAAATGTGAATGGAGCATTTCTAAACCCTTTTATTTCTACTTTAGAGTAGGCTAGTATAGCCTACCCGAGAGAGGTCGGCACCTCCGGGGCTTGCTGCTGCAGAGAGGTTGAGAAGTAAGAGTAAAGATAATCTACTTTTGAATCCCAAAACTCTCAGCTCTTCTCCCGCCGGTAAACGTCTCCGGATCAGAGCAGAATCCGGTGTGACTCCGGGTGGTTATTCCTCCAGAAGCTCCGGCTTTCCCCCCGGCTCTCTCATGTTTAACTTGACCTTGAAATCTGGCAACTCTGATGTAAATTTGACAATGTTGGATGTCATCTTTTTTTCATAGTTTTATTGTAGTTGTATTATAGTAAAGACAGAATTCATGTTTGCATTTATGTGACTTGTCATGTAATTATGCATTTAGATAAATTTTAGCAATTACATGCCTGATAGTGGAAGAGTGTTAATAAAAACGCTACTATAAGCTAATTTCTAACACTTTCTTATCTTGTTGTCTTGTTGATGTATTCATCTCCCACATCTATTGATTCCTTTTATGAGATTATGTGGGGTTGTTTAGTTTTAATTAGTTTTCAGGAAAATGTAAATATACTTAAAGGTAACTAGAAATGAGCATGTAACGCGAATGTCTTTCAAACATTTCTCCCGGGGGAGCTTGTCCCCGGACTCCCCTAGTTACGGCAGTTTTCTCTATCCATGCAATGTTTTTTTTCTTTCTTATCTTTTTTACCCCTTACCTGATTTGCATCCTTGTTAATAATAACACTTTGGACACTAACTTTTATTGCACACATATGAGACTACAACTATTAATATCAGCGAGGTGTGTTGGTGCTTCGGCCCCAGTCATGAAGGGCTGCTATACGGTTTCGCAAGGCACCAGGTGTCACTGTGTTTGCTGAGTTTGAAGCTCCGAAGCGGCACAAATAGAAAGAAAGCCCAAAGCTTCATATGGCTTCATCCCCGTGAATGTATTGTAAGAGCTGATAATACAGCCATGCTTCATCTGCCCAACACTAGTTTGTTGGTTGGTTGCACAGTCTATGGTTTGTTGCCATAGCTGACTGCCTTCCTGTAGTTTTTAGCATCGGTGTCACATGACCAATGGAGTAACTTCATTGGCTGCGTATCCTTGGTATCCCGGATGTTTAAGCTAAAATTTGTCACTTGAATTTTGGTGTCTGAATTTGGCCAATTGAATTTCAGCAACCTGAATATATCTATATATCATTTGATTTTTTTAAAACTTTTTGATTGAGAATTTGTGAACATTGAAATATAAAAGTGAAAATGAGTTATTGAAAATTTGAAGTTGAAGTTGAATTCAGAGGCAAAAAAAATTCAGATAGGCCTACATAATTTCAATGCAAAGAAATTCAGTGGCTTTAAAATGTCAAAATATGGAGAGACAGATTTACTTCCATAGCTGACTCCGGACCACAGGCACGCTCAGACATTATTCAGACACAACCTTTGTAAATTACCCCAATGCACAGTGAAGTTCACGTGTGTTTAGTTTGCGTTTGTTATATTGCTCTTATTTTGTTGTTTTTTGTGAAGCCGGAAGTTTATTTTGAAAGGACACTAGAAGAACTGGGAGAGCGCTATTGTCTTCAGTCGGGAGTGGCGACAAGGTAGGCTGTGCTAGTTGGCTTTATCTTATTTAGCTCTTCGGTGGTCTACAACTGCAAAAAACTGAATAAACAGCGTCAGTCCAGGCTTACATTCTTCGACTGGAGTACTACAACTTTAGTGTACCAAAGACACAACTTTAAAAACACAGATGGGGACTCGGGACGCTTCTCAGAGCCAAGATTGTCCTTTCTGCCAAATAGCGAACAACCAGGCTGACACACAAATCCTGCTCAGCGTAAGTGCCGACTACTCATTCATGTTTAAAGAGTGTAACAACTGGAGACTCCCGATTCTTCCTCTGTGTCTCTCTACAGGACGATGAGCTGCTTTGTTTTCATGACATGAAGCCCGGCGCCACACATCATTACCTGGTTGTTACCAGGACGCATATCAACAACTGCAAAAGTCTCCAGGGGGACGACATACCTCTAGGTGAGGGAGACCTGAAGACTTAAAGCAGCAATCTGGTCTGTTTCACTGTTTGTTAGCTAGACACTGGAGAAATTTAGAAACCCTTAAATCTTTGATGTTACTGTAAATTATACCAGTCAAATAATGTCAACATGACATCAGGACGCATGATGCACTAAACCAGGGGTGTCAGACTAATTTTAGTTCATGGGCCACATACAGCCCAATTTCATCTCAAGTGGGCCGGACTAGTAAAACCATTGCATAATAACCTATAAATAATAACACCTCAAAATGTTTCTTTTATGTGAACAAGTACTTTCTGAAAATGTTCACAATTAATGAACCATCCATGTACAAAACAGATGGTGAACAGCCTGAGATGTCTTAAGAAAAACAAGTGCAATTTCAACAATATGTCTCAGTTTGTCCACATTCAGTGAGTCTTCTGTCATTACATGTGCATTACAATTTGCACACTCTGTGTCCACTTTTTCCATTTTCCACTGGCGGCTCCTGCATGAACAGCAGCCTTTGCTCGACAGTAACGTGTATATGAGCGCGTGGGATCTATAATAGCGTATCCTGCATCGGGCTACTCACACACAGGAGAAGTTAACCTTCAGGGCTTTCTGCCAGAAAGACTTGGTGCCTGCTGCTCTTGTTAGGACAGTGCAGGAGGAATAGCAGAACATTTTATTAAAAAATTGGAATTAATGACTTCTCTGCTATTTTCACACTTTGCAAAGTCATCCAGTGGGCCGGATTGGACCCTTTGGCGAGCCGGTTTTGGCCCGCGGGCCATAAGTTTGACACCCCTGCACTAAACAATATGAGTGAACTGTCCTGTGGAACAGGAATAACCTGGACTCTTATGCACTCTTCTTCTCTTTAAACACACATATAAACTTATTATTTTATAATTACTCAATATCCAGTGGAATGTAACTAAGTACATTTACTCAAGTACATTTTTTAGGTACAATTTTATGCAACTTTATACTTCTACTTAACTATATTTTGGAAGCCAATATTGTAGTTTTTATATTTTAATGCTAATACGTTTGTTCTTTTACTTAAGTAAGATTTTGAATGCAGGACTTTTACTTGCAACAGAGTATTTTTACACTGTGGTATTGCTACTTTTACTAAAGTAAAAGATTTGAGTACTTCTTCCACCACTGTCAATATCATTCAATGAATATGGGTCGCTGTCCTTGAGTTCAGCGGGGACATCCTTATTGAAAACCAAAGGTGTACCTGAGATACTGTCCCTCATGGACTCGCATGAATGAGATGCTGCTGTGTACTTTTTCAGGCTGTATGATGGGACCATATTGGTGTGATTTGTTTGTTGATAGTGGAGCGGATGGTAGAAATGGGAAGGAGTATACTGGAGAAGAATAAAGTCAGCGACCTAGATGACGTCAGGTAAATCAATGTCCTGAGATGCTTTGCTTCACAGGTCTTTACTGGGTATTTTTATATGAATTTGTTTATAATAATTTCTTTGCAAACCTTTGTTCATTCGTTTTTCATTGAATCTGTGCAGGATGGGGTTTCATCTGCCTCCATTCTCATCTGTTCCCCACCTCCACCTCCACGCTCTGGCTCCAGCCAGTAAGATGAACTTCAAATCGCAGCTTCACTACGGACCTCAGTCTCACTGGTTCATCACAGTGAGTGATGTCTTGGATAGCTGCATTTATGTATGGAGTCTGGAGTGTGCCAACACAATAATTTTAGACTTTTTTTTAGTAGTATACCATGATTGATTAATTATTCATTAGTCATTAAAAAGAAAAAATATAAATCGAAATTAGCATTTTGGTAAATTTTGGAATTGCAAAAAGCTTTAGTAAAAATAGAATGTTGTTGTCTTTAAATTATGATTATATTTAAACTTTTGAATTGAAATGGACATGTCAAATGATTTAGGGTTCATTACTGTCCACATTAATTTAAAGCTAGGTAATTAAACTGCAGCTTTTTGTTAATTTTTTGTTTATTTTTTTCTCAATAAATTAATTAATCCAAGTTGTTATTATCCATTAATTAAGCGATTATAATGCCCCCTTAAAAATAGAGTAATCATTGTGGTGGCACACTCCAGTCGCCATATAGCGATGCCTTAAATCTTAAATGAGCCACATTTTTCCCTGTTATGTCTTGTATGTCTGCTGTGTACACTGTATATTTTTCATGTTTAAATGTATTTTGTAAGCACTTTAATCAATATGACGCTGAACTACAATATTGTGAATACTGTGAGTTCCTTGTTCTGCTCTGTTGCAGGTGGACAAAGTGATTTCTCAGCTGAAGACTCGCGGCAAAGTCAGATGAAGTGATACAAAGAGTCTGAAGGCCATTCTGCCTCACCAAGTGTAATTTTAAATCAGTTTTCCCTCTGACTTGACATTTTTGTGTTAAGTTATAATGATATATTTATAATTTATAATATATACAGTATATTATATATATGATATATATGATATATATATATATATATATATATCATTCCTCCATGCTGCTTGCTGATTTTAGTTGTGGAGAAACTTTTCCAAGAATAATTTTTTAAAACGTGCATGCTAGTCCTATCAAATGACATTTTGTGTGATTTGAGCATCAATGAAAAGTTCCTCCATGCTGCTTGCTGATTTTAGTTGTGGAGAAACTTTTCCAAGAATAATTTTTTAAAACGTGCATGCTAGTCCTATCAAATGACATTTTGTGTGATTTGAGCATCAATGAAAAGAGAATTAAAGCTTTTAAGATATGTATTATTTATGTAAATACAAACACATATCTTGATACACTTTGATAATCACATACAAGAAATCATTTAATTGTACTTTTTTACTATATTACAACCAAATCAGTCTGATAAATCACTATTTATCGGGAAGGACAATTATACTTTGCACATTCATGGACAAACCTCAAACCTGTTTACACGCAGAAAACTTTTTTGTTTGTATGTTTATGTATGTTGTTTCAGTGTATGAAGTGGATCAATCTAAACAGCTGCTTATACCTTTGGTATCTTTGTGTCATAACCTGATCTGATCCACTGGGGTACGGCCTTTCTTTTAATAATAATATTATAATAATATTATATGTAATATTAATAAAAGATCTTGAGAAGCTCCAAATAATGGGATCATCTCTGACAAAGTCTTAAGGGTTGCTTGGCCCTTTCTCCCAATTCACAAACACAGGCTCAAGTGTGTGCAGCTGTGTATGATACCCCTTCAGTATTTCTGTTTACTTTAATAATCGCAGGGGACAATGGGTCCTAATGTACGTCTTTGTTTCTCTGCCAGCACCTACACAAATGTCTGAACAACACTGTTTGGAGGAAAAACACAGAATTCATTATGAGGACACAAAAAACCCAAACATTAGATTACCATGAGAATACTGGAGGTCCTAATGGGCCTGAACACAGCAAACAATGATACAAGGGTTCCTCTAATTTAATTATTTACTTTTATTACCGCTCAAGATTCCATTAGCGCTTTCGAGATCATGTTAATTGGCAGCGTGTGCCAGTGGGTGCATAGATATCTGAAGGGTTTGCTGGCAGGTTTTTGTTTCGTCTTCAAAATTTGGCCAAATCTGTGAATTTCCAATTGGACTGCTCAATAAGATGTGGGTTTTAAGTCTTTGTGTCCATTCAGATGAAAGATGGCCCATTAGAAATTGGCAGCTAGCTGTTTGTTTTCATTAAGCCACATCAGAGAGATGATTTACCTAAATTATTCTGTTATTTTTTCTATATTTTAAATAAGCCAATTATATCAATGCCATTATATAAAGAATTGTATTTTAGTCCAATTGGGGAAAAGGCGCGTTTTGAGTTTAAGGTGATACTAATATTAACAACCATTTATATTTTTATTCCCAAACACACCCTGTAAAGTTTTTGAGTATGAAAAGGCTTTTAAGTACTCTTCATTTAGCGAAACATCTTCACACATTTTGTCAAATGCACAGCCCTTGTATGCATGTACAAACTAATTCCAACTAACATCCTGTTGTGGTTTTACGTGTATTAGATAATTCTGTCTTTTCTATGTGTACGCATCCCTCATGAATGCAGTCTGGGACAAATTAGTTAGGGTTAAAAACCTTTCCAGCAACAAATGGACCAAATCAAAAGCAGAACTGCACAGGTTGTATTGTTTTTATATTCTTTCTTTCTGGACTCAGTTGTCTAATCAGATATTGACAGAAAAGCATGAAATGTCTTCATTAGTTCCAAAACTTGCCTTGACTCACATTTTATACATTGCTGGTGGTTCTGAGTACATACAATACATCCAATATGTGATGATCACGCGGCGTGATTCACCGACTGCTTGCCACAAGGGTCTCTTCCAAATAAAGTAGGTTTATTTATAGTATATTTTATAATTTCCGAATAATATACTGTATTAAAATAACTTTGAAGTGTTGAAACACTCACATAGAAATGAGTTTACTTAATAGTGATCTTATGGACATGTGATTTAGATGTTCAAAACTGTTGATTGTTCAAGAAATAATCAACACTAAGTCAAGTCTGTCATATCTAGTCTCATATCATATTTATTCTTTGAGAAAGTTATTTAATTATATAATTACATTTAATCGTTAATGTAGTTTATGTAGATATGAGCCTTGATGATAAACGTTGCTTTATTTGACTTATTTAAGTAACTTAGTCTGAATCATTTTGTGCAGTTCATTTGAAACACACTTGTCCCAGTTTGAGAGTTTCTTCTGGCTGAATTTAAATGTACATTTCTGTCTGAATGAATCTTGTAGGGCGCGAATCATTTCGCCTGAGGATTGATGGAGGAGGAGACAGGCTGCAAAATATCTTGTGGCCTCTCTGGCAGCCAGTTGCCATCCCTTCGAGACAAACTCTGAATGATGAGGAGGAAAATGTGCTGCCTGGAGGATCCAGGAGAAGGTCCAGAGAGGAAGACGATAATGAAGACGAGAGTTGGATGAGTTGGTGTAAATGTTACACAGTGAGCACAAACACGAGTACAGGTGTGGTCAAAATGTATGTTTTCCCACAGCAGCAACACTTGCACCTGATTAGTCTTCTTTAGTGAATCTCTTCACATATGCAGTGATGATATGAAGCTCCTCTGAGGCTCAGAGGTGAAAATGATAACAAATAGATGCATATAACTGTAATGGGATGTTAGTTTAAAAGGGTCGTCCCGGGTCCTGATGACCCGCGATATTACGGTGTCAAGCCGCTTACACACGACTCAATAAAGAGGTGCGGGTGAGACGGTGCGTCATGACATTGTCTCCTCTGTGGTTACAACTCCGTGGAAGCGTATTGCACTGTTTGATATCACACCTTGAGACAATTCAAAAGCACAGCCTTAATAATCCTACCCTGCCGGGCCTGCATAAGTAATGCTGCGTATGCATATTCATAAGTGTGCTGTTTCCTTTACAGGCCTTTTCATTCAAAGCTAACCAATGTGGCGAAACAACTAGCTTGCATCTGGCCCTATTCTTTCTCTCCTCTCGGTCCTTTGATATGGACGCCAGCTCTCCTTTTCTTCCTCCTCTTGTTCTGTTGTCATACCAGAAGATTATTTTTGGATGGAGAGAATGAGGCAGAGGACCCTGTGGCCCAGCTACGGAAACAGCTGGCAGCGCTGAGGTGGGTGCAGCTGGTTGGTGTCAGAGGTTCAAGTATTCAACACTGGACAGAATTGGGTTGAGCGAAGAACTATAGTGGAAGGAGAGGGGAGGGGGAGTCACTGAGGTCACAGGAAGCTGCTATTAGGGTACACCTGTCAGTGGTGCTCAATACCACTGGGTTTTTGATGTCAGTTCCTCTTCCTTATAAGTATTTATGTTTTGCAAAAATGTTAAAATTTCACGTGAAATTTGTATGGCAAAAATGGAGGACCTACTGAATTTGTAAAGTCACATTACTAGCATATAAAGAACAAAATCAAATAACAGACTCCATTAACTTTTATTTGAAGATGTGTCCTCTGGTATCCCTAATCCTCATCTTGGTGGTGCTGTACGTCTCTGTATCTATGAGCTCAGCTCATATCATATCAGCTCAGCAAACTGACTGCAACGAAGAGACACAGCTCAAAGACAAAGTTGGACATTTTGTGGAACTGTTTATAGCTGATTTGGGTAAAATCGAGTGATTAAAGCACCAGTGTGTTCACAAAATCTTAAGAGTGAAAGATCACTTCACCCAACCTACACTCAAAAGGTGACTTCACCCAAATAAAAAAATATCTCCATGACAACTGAGCAAACTCCATGCACAGGCAGAAAAAAGCTTGTAAGTGGACCTTGAGTTCAGATTACTTGGTCAAACTACTACTTTCCAAGTTCAAGAATGAACAAAAAACATGTTTTACCACTTAACCTGAGCGATATCCAAAACTTATTCAGGTTTTCAAAACCCAGGCAAATAAATCTGAAACCATCTGCATGGTTTGACACTCAAAGGGTAAGTGGGAAAGCATGTTTTCTTATTAATGTGGGTGCCCTGGCCCTTAAAAACAAATAACAATGGTTTCTTTTCTTTTTTTGATTCAGAAAAAGTTACTTTAAGAGTTTTTCTTACAAGTACTTTGTCATTATTATAATTATCGTACTTGTACAAGTTCACAGACTAACCTGTAGATGACAGTGCTTGTGCAGTTGTTGTCAAACTTCCTGATCAACCACTCAAGCTGTCGCTGATCCAGAGGTACATTAGCTGCCTGCATGCATAACAACATCATTTTCTCCAATGCTCACCCATACAATTGTGAATATCTGAATACTTAAACGAGCCCAGTTAAGTCATTTTCTGTGACAGATTTCTTGTACTCAGTAATGGTGTGTATTAATATGGCGTTTTCAGTGCAGTGTGAGAAATTGTCAGTCTGACCTTTACAGCCTTCCTGAAGGCAGAGGTGGAGACTTTCATGGTTCCTGCTTTATCCAAAGCCTGGAAGAAGTCTATGATGCTCTCATTTCGCTCTTCAAGGAATTTCTATGAAACACTCCAGGTCATGTTTCAAATTTGGAAACAGAGTGTACAAGAGTACACATGCAAAGAAACTATATCTTTAGGATACTTGGGACAATATTTGTAGTCATGAGCATAAACATTAAATATTTTGTTAGTATCCCAGTCATCTGTCACCAGATTTCTCTCCCTTCCTGACCACTGACCTGAAAGATCTGGAGGGCAGATAAGTTCCTGGTGATGGAGCTCAAGACGCCGTACCGAACATCCAGAGCAGGATGCGTCTGACAGGCTTCTTCCAACAGCTCCACAAAGGCCTCACACACAAACACTGTCTGCACTCACACATACACAGGCACGTTCAGAGCATAGATGTAGTACTAGTAGAAGTAATCATCACATTCACATAGAGAAAAGATTCATATTTATACTTGGGTTCATATGCTGAGGTGAAAATAGTTTTTGCTGCACTTACAGAAATATCGATCTCCTCCATTGCTGATTTCATGTTGTTTTTAACAGTTTTGAGCAGCATCAGAGCTCCGGTGTTTGTCAGGGGGTTATGGGAGAGCTGAACAAAATATACACACACCAAACCTTACATTTAAAATAAATGAATCTACAGTTTCTTAGAATGCTTTCTTAGAACGTTTCATATCACCATGATGATGAGCAAACAAACCTAAAATACCAGTGCCCCATGATTCACCCTTTTGTCCACTCACCTTGAGGACCCTGAGGGTGTCGTTGGTGGCCAGGCCCTGACAGAGCAGTGTCACAGCCTGATCGTCTATACGGTTACTGCTGAGGTCCAGCAGCAGCAGCGTGCTGTTGTGTTTCAGTGCTCGACCCAGTGGCTCTGCCTCGAAGTGGCCAAAACCGTTCCACGACAGCTGGAGCTGCTTCAGAGTCGAGTTCGCCTGAGGGAAGGAAAATGTGAGGGACAAACAGTTATGATAGGAAACAGATCGTTAAATATACACTGAAGGCTTGTGCGTGAGTGTGTTATGTTTGTCACCTTCAGCCCAGCACTCAAAGCCACTGCACCTCGCATACGAAGGTGATTCCAGCTCAGATTTAGGACTTCAATACCTACATTAGTGGCTTTTAGGAAGAGGAAACAAATTCACAGGTCACAATTGGTGTGAAACATTTAACACACAAATTATATATTAAGTCTTTTAAAGTTAAACTGAAATTTAAATTAATTTTGCTAACAAATTAGTATATACGGTATATATCCTTTTGTACTTACTTGGTCCAAATTGTACTTTTTAAAAACATAGTCCTCTGTACATTTCTCCATGACTCCGTACCTTGCTCCGTGTCATGAATTTAATCACCGGGTAACGTGTTGAGTTTTGACAGTGTGCCATCACCAAACTGGACCCATAAAAATGAGATGGCTAATGCTAGCTAGACCCAGGAACAAAAAGTAACATCTAGTAATATCTGTGTGAGAGTTTTGGTTTGTGTTAGCTCCACATTTAGGATAATAGATAAATTCTTTGTTCATTAATTCAAAGGATTTGGCATCAGCAGTGACTTTCTCCTAATACAGTCAGAAATGAACTACTGTAGGCCTACCTAACATATGGCCCAGGCATTCTCCTCCTGTGTCACAGAACTTGTTGTGACTGAGGTCCAACTCTTTGACCACATAGTCACCCTGAGAAGAAAGAAAACGTTGGATTGACGCTTAATGCATATTTAGATGTGACAGTTTCTTGCTTAATTAGTCAGGATATGGTCGTGAAAAATGTGCAGGAACTCAAATGCTCTTTTGGATTCAACAGTCAATACTTTGTACTAACCTTTAAAACATCAGCAAAGTATTTAGCAGCAGAATCATCAAAATCATTTCCTAAGGGACGAAGGGAAAATTACTTTAATCCAAAAAATTGTCATTTGTCCTCTTAATTTCCACTGTATTACAGTGACGATGCGCAGAGGTGCACATAAAAATATCTTGACAGGAGAAAGACTTGATCACCTGAGAGTTTGAGGGATTTAATGTAGTAATTGTCTAACAGCATTTTGGAGATGATGTCCGCTCCTTCAAGGTGCAACTGGTTGTTGGAAAGATTCTGAAGTAAAGACGTTCAGGTATTTTGGAGATGGAGAAAAAAAGCATTAGTGTATTCTAAAGTAAAAGAGTTATTTTAAAGGAGCTGATGAGTACCATGTTGTACCACTTTTAAATAACAGACAGATTTTTCAGAACTGATGTATTCAATGTGATAGTTTTAGAATAGTTACTAGGCTCTGAATGGTGATGTTTGTTTGAAGCATCTCCATCAGATAGCGTGTCCCCTCTGCCCGAAGTGCGTTGTCCTCCAGCTCAAGGTTGGTGACGACATTGTCACTCTAACACACGAAAAGTCACTCATTAAATGAATGACAGAAACTGAAAAACCTGTCAGATCCCATTTAGCTACATCTTTTTTTCTGCATTGAAAATTTAAGAAATCACCCACTTATTACAGAACCAAGACCTCGTATGTCATCATGACATTATCTTAAAAAGGATGTACAGAGGGAAGACATTTAGTAAAAACTCCACCAACAATGAATGCATCCACCTACACTTACCTCAACCCCATCCATAACCTTACTTGGAAAAAAAAAAAAGACCATTGAATTTATTTATATCCTGTATAATAATATATATTCATTAAAGTGAATATCTAGGTGAAGGGATTGAAGGCCCCTACTTGCAGAACTATGGCCAGAGCTTTGGCCCCCTGAGGTCCCACACCATAGTGGTTCAGGTTGAGATTGGCTTCACCCAAGTGACGGAGGAAGGAGGAAACGGGAACGGCCCCTGTCCGCTCACACACCTGCAGGTACAGCTCTGCACGGGACGAACTCTGTCTCCGATCAGTGGCATCTGAAAGGAAGTGGGACAGAAGAGGTGAGGGGGTCAAAGACTGTGCATCCATCGTTATTATACTGTATGGTCACTGTAACCTACTGTCTGCTTCCAGATCAGTGTCCCACTCATCACCACCGTTGCCCTCTTGGCCCTGGGTTGGCTTCTCCGTCTGATCCTGGCTTCCCGTGGGCAGGACTGACTGATCAGATGGCTGCTGCTCTTCCTCTTGCTCTTCCTCATTGAGATGGAGACTTAGACTGTCCTTCTCCCACTGATCCATCACATCATCCATCACCTGCACAAACCCCTGAGGAGGAGAGAGGTGAGGTTAGCTGTTACTGAAACATTTCTGTTACAGCGTGAGCCCAAGTACTATGGAAATACCACTGGTGGAAAGTAACTAAGTACATTTACTCAAGTATAGTACTTCCATTTTGTGCTACTTTATACTTCTACCCCACTACATTTCAGAGTCAATTGGGGAGAAATTCACAAGCTATCCAGCACATAGAGTATAAAGTAGTGGAAGTTGGCGCCACCTTTACCAGCTTCAACGTTAAAGTGATGTACACATTAATGCATCAGTAATTATAATATGATAAAATTATATACACTTGTCTGAAATGTCCCATTCTGCATAATGAGTACTTTTACTTTTGGTACTTTAAGAATACGCCATACTTTTGTATTGGCATCAATAATATTGTTTATTTGTTTTACTTAGGTAAAAATGAATTGAATTGAATGCATGACTTTTTTTAAGAGGGCATTTCTACACTGTGGTATTGGTACTGTAGCCAATGAAACCGCTTTTCTTGACAATTAACTCAATGTATACCTAGCTAGCTAAAAGGTTCACTGTAGTTAACATTCGTTTGTTGAAGCACCAGTTGTTATGTCCACAATGAAGGCGACAAACTCTCGTTACTAGCTAGCATTAATTGTTATTATTATTATTATTTCGGCCGATTTAATTAATCAGGCGACGTTTAACGTTAACGTTAGATCAGACCAACGTCTCAAAGGAGAAACCCTTTAACTTTATATTGGACCAAAATAAAATTAATTTGCCCAAACATTCACTTGATGTTTACCAGGCATGTAAAAATTCCGTTATTGTTCAGAGGAGAGAAAACAGTAGCCTACCTGAGCAAGTTTGTCACTTTCTGTGTAAGGTGTTAAAAGAGATGAACGTTTAACCGCAGAAGGAAACCAACGGTTGTTGCTAGGGAGTTCAGTTCTCGAAGAAATATTCGGTTGATGGAGGTCGACAATGAGTCGATGGAAAAAGTATCCATTACGTTTGTCCTCACAGTAAGTGGCCACATATCAATCAGCATTTGGTTACAAAATGTGATCGTCGAATTGATTTATTGGGTCTACTGCAAACCGTGCAGTTCACAAAACAATCCACTAGATGGAGCTGTTGACCGCCGCCTAAGTCTAGGCTTACGTACTATACCTAACAGTAGATGCAATTCAGCACAATACCCCCACAGTAAACGTTATGTTACGTTTTTGTTCTATTAGGTGTATCAGATGTGTTAGTGTAGTTGTTGCATTACTGTATACTGTCAGGTGTTCTTGTTATTTAGTCTACCCTGTAGATGTCAGAATAAGAGCATTGTTATGGCAGAAATCTTGTAACTATTCAATGGTTTTGCTCATTTTTAACCACAGAACACTTACTTATTTACCTTTTTATGGCTCATGCAAGCAAGTGTAAGGAGGATCCATATGTGTGAAGATCAATGTATTGATCATGTTGTCATAATATTAACTGATTAATTAGAAGACTATCATTGAGGTCAGGCAAGTTTTTTGTCTCCACCCAAATATTAAGTGTGCATGTGAGAAATCAAAAATATATTTTTAAAGGACATGACTTATATCTGTGGTGACCTTTTCTTGCTGTCAGTGAGGTGGGGGTTCTGTTGTTCCTCCTTCAGAAACAATCTGACTAGTAACTGTAATTACATTACAATAATAATGATATAAAGCAGAAAACAATGCCACAAAGTGTTCTTTAAAGTACTATTTGTAAAAACAAAGAAAGTGAAAGAAAAACTGAATTTTAATTCAATTATTATTATAACAATTAGGGAAAGGCTTTTCTTTGAAGGCAGCTTTCAAGAAAGCAATAAAATCATAGGATAAAGTTTAGCAACCAGTGAAGGGCGAACAAGTGCAGGAACAAATACAAGCACTTAGATTCATTTCACTGAAGAAAACCTGAGATATCACACGTCTGATGGAGTAAAACTAAATGACAAGACATGCTCTTTCTTGTAGTTAGAAAATAAAATTTAATCTATTCAGGGTACCAGAGTCATACATAGCAGATAGAGGTCCAGAACAGACATGAAGTACTGCTCAGCTGCAAAGATTTCTGCTTGTTTTCACAGCTGTTTGACAGCGCAACATGACAGACACAGACTGGAAAGATTGAAAAGACAAATCACATCAAGTGATTAACAAGCATTTCATATATGTTTATGTATACAAAGCAGTATAAAACAAGTACAATAATAGACAGACAACAAGTCCAAATAACAAGGGTGTAAACATTTTGTGTATATGTGCTTTTCATGACGCCAGCGTCACCACAAATCGGATCAACCGCTAACTGCCATCGTCGAGGCAGGGTATAAACATTACAAAAACAAAAAAACACTACTCCGTCTGGTGTACTTGTATTGAGTATTGTATCCTAAAAACTCTACACCTGTATATTTCGGCTAGCATACAAAAGGAAAACTGCAAAACACTAAGCCTTAGTGGGCCTCTGCATTGAAACAATGCCACACAATCTACTCAGGGCTTTTGTGGCAGAGCACCATATTGATATTAGTGTGTTTCCTCAGCGTTGTTTCCAGTCGTACTCTACTGTTTCCATTGGTCCCTTTATGTAGAGATGGTTGAAGTAACAACTAGGCACAGCGGGTGTCAACAACAACACTTAATGCGGAGATGAAACTGGATATTTCCAGTCTTCCAATGGACAGAGCCAGCTCATGTAGCAGTACTAAGGAAGCCCTACAACCTCAGGTCTTTGGGCAGAGTCTCCAAAAGTCTTCAGCTTGGAGCTCAAGTGCTTGTTTAGAAATGTATTGCCAGTTATGTTTTCATTTAAATGGCTGCCACGGTGGTGCTAGTCTGAGCTTCAGGGACTCCGCGTCCCTGGTTTCCTGGTTTCACTTGGCTTCGGCGGAGAGCTGCTCCAGCAGGGGGTTGGCCTCGCTCTCGGGTGTTTTGACGCTGTCGGTCCTCACGATGCAGGTGGGCCGGTGGAGATTGAGCATCACCATCAGCTGCTGCCTCTCCAGACGGAGCTCCTCGATCTGGGCCTTCAGGTCGGAGTTCACCATCTCCAGACGCTCCGATTCCTGGACAGAGATGTTGGATGATTAGATACTACTGGACACATAATAAGCACTTCAAAGCTGTGCAGATGCAGTAATCCTGATTGTTTAAACCAGGCTTGTATTAGCCTGATTGTGTTAGCTCTGAGTGAATGTGAAAGCAGCTGTTGAGGTCAACTGAAGTCAGGCTAATGTTGGTTACCACTCTGAGCTGCTCAGCATGCAGTGCTGTGTCATGATCTCACCCTTTGAAGGAAGTCAGTCCGTTCCTTCTTTTTGTTTCGGCATCGCGCTGCTGCTACCTTGTTTTTCTCTCGTCTCCGTTTCCTCCTTTCCTCATCTTCATCCATCTGCAAACACAATGTAAAATGTAAAAAATGTACAAATGTAAAATCTGATAATTACTTTCTGAATTACGTAAACCTACAACTAATAGTAGTGATCACCTAGATGGCAAAAAAACGATGTTGTGCAACCTCTATAGTACGCCTTGTAAGCACTAGAGGGGGCAAATGAACATGCCAAACTCTTATACTGTATTATCAGTTTTTCATGCCCACATACTGTGTATACTGTATACTACATTTTAATCCACTTATTTACATGAAATTAAATGAAATAATTTAATTGTTTAATCTTAAAATTACAGGGTCCCATAACCAGCTCAGACCAATGGATCTACAACTACTGACTATCATGTTTTATAGATAGAGATGTTTTATATCTACCATGCATGCTGCCGGGACATTTGAATTTAATTCATTGTAAAAACACACAGTTTCTGAGCCACTGGCACCAGAACAAACACTCTTTTAGTCTTCCCATCACTTCAGACTATGAACATAAATCCAAATGGCTTGTGTGTGATACTGACAAATGTTAGCTGAAGACTGAATCTAACACCCTCCTTCTTGTTTCTACCCTCTGACTTTATGTACATCTTTCTCACACGCTACTTCTACACTTTGCTACACTACTTCCTCTTTTCTCCTCTTCTCTCTTCCTCCCTACCTCTGTCTTGATGGCCAGCGGCCTCTTCCCCAGCCTCCCCAGGAAATGCAGTGGGGATAGCATAGTGCCCAGCTGGCGGAAGTCAGCCAGCTTGAGTTGATCAGTGAGTGTGGTGGCCGAGATGCCCGCCAGCGGGCCCAGGCTGGGCAGGGAGCCCGCCGCCAGCGAAGGGTCAGGTATCTGTCCCGGCATCATGTCCGACCCGGCCACCACCGCCGCTATGGGGAGAGAGAAGAGAGGGGACGATTAGGACGAGAGAATCCAGCCTAAAGACAAGTTGCTGACGATGAAAATTCAATGCAACTTTTTTAGTACATACAGTGGAAAGCAAAGTGTACACACACCATTTAAATATTCTACTTTTTATTGGGTATAGCCTAAAATAACAACCAGTTAAACCTCATTTTATTCTGCAAAATCACATTAAAAAACAAGTGTATGCAATAAAACAACCTGGTTCCATAAGTCAAAAAAATGTATACTTTAAAAAGATAAAAAGCGTGTCACAGTTTGTACACTTGAATTTTAATGTGTATGAATTATGTGCTGAACTTAAATTTTAATTTTGGGGGGGATATACTTTTCATTCTCCTACTCTCTGGGGATAACATGAGCCATACATGTATACTCTTCCTCCATTATCATATTGCAGCCATCTGAAAGTTTAAGTTGTCTTTATTATAATCTTATAGTATTGGCATTCTGTCCACAAAAAGATTCATTTACAATCTTCTGTCTTTGTCATCAAACATCTTTCTAAATACGGGTTGTTGTTTCCAAGAGCGCATTCAAACGATGACAGCTTTGACAGCTGTGTTATCTTCTTAGTCAGCAGCCGGTGAAAAAACAAACTTCACACTGTCAGCAGCTAAACACTCATCTCTGGAGTTTCACATGCAAAGGGAGGGACGCCAGGAAACCCTTTGCTATGATCACATAAACCGAGGGCTATCTTCTGCACTTATGCTTCTGATAATTTACCGAGTGGTTTTCGCCTTGAACGTTCATTTGGTTTTCGTGAAGAGGATTCAAAGGATATCAAAAGCATTCACGTCAAAACAGAGCGGGTAACACTCATGCGTTCCACTGCCGCCCTCTTTCAACAATTTGGGGAATTTTAGAGGGGTTGACCACAGCACTTTTGAATGTAATCAGGGAGGAATGAGGGACAGAGAGGAGAAAAAAGGAGAACTTTCGCAGGCCTAAAGGAAGTGGCTGGAGAATTAAGACGTCTCTCTAATTACTGTAAGACCAAGAGCTGGAAAACGTCTGATGGCCAAATAAAAAACAAATGTTACAGATGGGAACATTGTAACATGAGCCGACCGTACCCTGCCCATCCCTGCAATCTCTGAGGAGAGGCAGAGTGAGACCAGTGCGTTTTAGAAAAGTCTGACAAGAGATTGTTTCTCTTACTGTTCAGTATTTATGCAGAAAAATAAATACATTAAAATAAAAAAGTCCACTAAGTAAGTAGATAAAAGATGGGTAATAGAGGCAAACATTCAGCTGCCATTTCACATTTTCTGCTGATGAAACGTTACACCGAATAGAAACAGAATCACTGGATGGATCAAATTTGTTTTTGACAAAACCCCTGCATGACTGATACAACTGAACAACTGATACTTCAATAACTTTGGCACGCTGACAAAATGTCAGCCAGGATTGCCGGCTAAACTCAAAGCTACGAGGAGTTTTAAAAAAAGATTGATGATATCAGTGTGACTTATACATTAACAGCTTAATTCACATTTGCCTCCCGAGTGTTCGGCCGAAGCTGAACCTCTGCAGGTCAGGCACGAACCGAACAAAGCTCCTCTCATATGGAACCAACAAAGACGTGTATTGTGAGGTGCTGCGGAAACAGCTGACTTTGCTGGTGGGTGACTAGCTGACAGGCCGACTGTATTGTAAGTTAAACCAAGTTTTTCTTTCTTTGCTACTTTTTTTTTATGCAGGGCTGAAAGACATGCTCTATTACAAAAGTCATAGAGGAGGTAATGAAAAAAACACGGTTATGTAACTCTATTCTAATGTACTCCACCCTGCTTATGGGCTGGTCTCAGTGTTTTTACAGTTGGACTGGAGTTTACTGTGGAGCTTGGTGGAAACCAAATCAGCTCACTTTCACCAAGAGGAAATCAATTCTGAAGCGCTATCGTGTTGCTGCTCTGCTAAATGATTTAGACTGAGATATGTCTGCCACGTAATGCTTCAAATGTATTGTTTCTACTGTCTCATCTACATTATAACCCAGAAGTTTAACAATCAAAGTGATGAGTTGCAAGTATGGTGCAGTCACACAAATTTAGTGTACCACAATCTCATGTTTTTGCTTTGTTTTCTGGAGGAGATTACTGCATGTAGCATCTAAAATTCCTATATTAATGACCTAAAACATTAGGTATTACAGTACATTGACTCTCAGTCTTTCAGCTAATCTCCACACTACTTCTGACCTGTTCCTTACCACCTTCAATCTGCATGATTTATTCGCTCCAAGGACAAGTTGGTGTGTGGAGCCAGTGTCCAGTGAGGCATTTTATTATTTAAATCCCGGCTGGCCCCTCCCTCTTCTCCCTCCCTCTCTCCTGCTGTATGTATACTCCCATTTACACTGCACTTGGCAGCAGCCTGTTGTTTTTGCTGGAGAGGAAAAGAACAAGACAGCCCTGGTAAAAAATCTCTCTCAGACAAAATTCCCTTTCTCTCAAACTCCCAGGAGCGGTGCAGGAATGGAAGGTGCCAAGGACTTCTCTCTCTGCAGAGAGGCTGTCTAAGAACAAGGCAAACCATATGGCAGCTAATCCAGGGGTGAATGAGAGAGAGAAATAGCCAGACAATAGTATAAAGTGTTGGGCTGAAGTGACTGAACCGCTGCATTTACTATAAAGTCTTTGATAGAGCAGTAACCTCTGTAAGCATACAAAAACAACCAACACATTTAAAATTATTCAATAGCATAGATGTGATAGGTCCAAGTTCAACATCATCTGCACATCTGCATGTTTCACTAAATCCATTCAGAAATCAGGCAGACATGAGCAGAAAACCCTCGACATGTGACTTAAGCGTAGGCAGTGTTTTTCTTACATTGCTCATTGCCGACCAGTAACTCTGCTGGAATTCAAAGGATGCAATCCAAACTAACCCCTGGGCCGAGAGAACAGCCACAGGAACTGAAGCGCCCATTAGGAATGACTGAGCAAATCGCTTTCAGAGCCAAAATGGAGTCCAATATCCAAGTTGGCCAGACACTCAGGACCAGTGTACAGAGTCGTATTAGGCTCTGTCCTGGACAAACACGATTTTTCAATGGAAACTGACACTAAAAAAATAAGTCAATTCAGGAATGATCATATTTTATGTCTATTCAATTGGCTCGTAGACAGTACAGTGTAATGCAACCCTGCTCAGTCAGACATATTGCAAGGAAAGCCCCCATTCCTTGCTATGGCTTGTTGAAGCATGCAGCTGAGGCCAGACCTCGCCACACACACACACACACACACATACGCAGAAATACACATTCAGTACATAAACATACACAAACCTCACATTTGTCTGCATGACATCAGATCACTCAAATCAAACACCCACAGAGGTAGTTTTTGCCAACGGCCATCTTGTCTGCGGCAAGATGCCAATCAATTATGAGACATAAAAGTGAGTTACACGCCGTTCCAGACAATTTATAGTACAGTTGTAAACGCAAACGCATAACCAACTCTTGACGCACCTCACTTTTGAGTTAAATGCGACTTTTAAGTTGAGTATAAAGTTTGTCTTATGTTTGATCTGTTCCATCTCTTTCAACCTGACACACAAGTGTCTTAGAATCCCCCTCGCATCTTCAACATCTCGTCAAGCCTCAAGACATGAAACCCTGAAGAACTCTCATCTGTACAACACAGGGAAAGTTTGCTGATGCATGCCTCGCAGTGTGTCATTATACCCAAAAGCATGAGTCAAAGTGATTTTTACATTTTTCAAAAGAGGGGTATTTTTCTCTCTTTTTTTCTGTCAGCAGCAGCAGCAGCCTGCAGCCGAGGATTAGTGGTCAGTGTTTGATGATGCAATGCCGTTACTGTGCTTTTGCAGTCGAGCAGAAAAGCCAGTGCCACAGCTTTTAGGCCCGCACTGGCCTCATACAAAGACACCTACACAGCCCAGCACCGCTGCCTCGCAGGGCTAACTGACAGGAGACGAGCTGAAGCCAAGGGCGGGGAGCGGAAATGTCATGTATTAGCTATGAAATATAGGACTGTACCCTACGCAGGTCCTGGCTTCAGCCCAAAACTAATCTAACGGCATATGAGCCACAGATAGCTGCAGAGGTGTGTGTGAAGAGAGTGTACATGTGAGGGTTCCTCTATGTGAATGTGCAGGCAGTCAGTGTGTCCTATATACATTTACGCTTGTTTCTTTGCTCACGTACTCTATCTGTCTTCAGCTCGACCAAATGTGTCCATTTCCTGAGTCATTCCTGAGAGCAATTAGCAGCGCTGAGGAATTCAACCCCTTACCAATGGCCAGCAGCACGACTGGAGGCCCTATTATCCTCATCCCCTATAGAGACGATGAAGGAGAGGGATTGGGCGGGGGGGATTACAGGGGCTTTTCAAATGCTACTCATTACCTTCACATACTGTTGCTTATTAAGAAGGAGCCCACTAACAGCTAGCTAACCTATACCAGCGCAGTCATTTTGCTGACTGAAAGCAGGAGTCTAAAGTATTTCCGTGCAGATTTATCTTTGCCTGAGACTTACGAGACTGACGAGTTACTTTTTTGTGCTGCCAGACTGTCTCAACCTTAAATCAATGGATCGTGGCTTTATGGGAAAGACATGCACACTTTCCAAGATGCTGCTTGACCACTTTTTGTCTGTGCACTTTATTAAAGTCTAATTCTGGACTAATAAGGCATTGCACGGCCCACACACCAGCATCTTGCAAAACTCTTGCGAACGGCCTCTGCAGCTCAAACGCTATACACGATCGCTGGAAATGAACAATGAGCGCAAAGGCCTGGGCCAAGGCACGCTCTCTCAATCTCTGGCCAAGGTCTCAGCGATCATCATTACCGTCTGCACTCAAGTCAGGCTGTGTGTTGAGTTACAGCCTTTCGCAATCCTCTGAGGAAACCAGGGAATTTGGCAGCGACTTTGCTTGAGGACAGGACAGTCCAAATATACAGTATCAACATTCCTCCAAGCCCTCATTATATTTTCATTGCAGGGACAAGACAAAGGCACGAGAAGGGAAGAGACGCCGTAATAATGGCTGTTGTCCTGATCATGCTGCGGTCATCTCTGGCCATTAAACTCAAGGCTGATGGTGTATGAGAGTGGAAGTGATAATCACAACAGAAAATAGGATCTGTTTTCGTTTCAGGTTTCATTTCTCGTTCTTATGGCCTAAACAGCTGTCACAGATAGAAGGAATATTTCAAAATTCCTCTTGTGAAGATGACTAAACCTTCCCAAAGCAATTCAATGCAATCATGGACATTTAACCTTGTAATATTGTCAATGATGATGAGAGCCTGGGCAGCAGCAGTAATGAGCGAGCTTAATTTCCCCTCACAATCACAGTTTGGATGTCTCAGCAGTGAGCAAGCTGGAGTACAGTGCATGCAGAGGTTATCTTTTGTTCACAATGAAATTACACAAGAGAGCAGGAATTTTAACTACTACATTTTATTGTAGACTTCAGCCCAAGAATGAATAATTTTCTCAGGCATATCAAAACACCTGCAGGTATGCAAAAGGCAAGAGGACTGTGGCTGCCTCCATTCAAACATTACGATGTGATCGTTGGCTGGGTTCCTGCTTGGCCTGCTTCATGCCATTCAAACAGTCACACATCTATATTCTGCATCTGGGTGGTCCTGGTTGAATTATTATAATGTTACTATTTTTCTCCACATTGTAAGTCAGGATTAGACTGTGCATGGCGGTGAGCTTTGGCTTGGCTCAGACATGGATTAAATGAATCAAAATACAAAATGCAAACAAAATCCATTTCAAATGTATGGAGTTCACGTCTATGACAAATCCAAAATAAGCTATGTGCAATCCCTGACAATAAGATATTGGCCAACCAAGTCCAGAAAATCAGATTTAATGCTGCCTGTTGAAGCAATCGCCATTATTGTGTAACGTGTGGTTGTCACTTTAATGCTGTTTCATACTTTGTCCTCTGCTATTTCCTCATCTGCCCCGTGTCAAGCAGACTCTTGCTCTGATTAAACAAGCCCCAGTGTCTGCACTGTACTACGTATTCAATCATTTTGTTGCTCTCCAAGGCAGTGAGCTAAAGGTCAATGTAAATGCAACATTTAGTGACAAGACTGTTTTTGGGGGGGGGTT
This sequence comes from Maccullochella peelii, assembly GCA_002120245.1. Classification (NCBI taxonomy): domain Eukaryota; kingdom Metazoa; phylum Chordata; class Actinopteri; order Centrarchiformes; family Percichthyidae; genus Maccullochella; species Maccullochella peelii. The sequence continues at coordinate 93,808 of LKNJ01000733.1, forward strand.
TTGTGCAAATAGAGAAAACTGGCTTCAAGTCCAAAAGAAATTCAGGAAGTCTGGAAATCCCAACTATGTAAAAGCCTTTAAAAAGGAGCTTTTGCTGTGCTCTTAAAAAAAGAAAACACTCTCAGTTACACCTTTGGACATTTGGGTGTTCTCCTTCCACAGAGTAAATCTAGTCTGTCCTGACACACTGTTTTGACAAACCATGTGGAAAGGCTTATGGGGACTACAATGTGATACCGATAATGTGATACACGCAGCAGTGAATAGCTGCTCCCCCAGCATTAGTATTAGTATCATTGAGCCTAGCTGTTGGCTCGCTCGCCTGCAATGCGTCTGCTGTCTATTCAGTGTACTGAGGTGCAGCTTGGCAATTCCAGTTCTCCAGAGACGCACTGGAAGGCATTTCTACTTAAAATAAACCCTGTGCGCCCACGTCCAGCCTCTCAGCCCTGTCGGCCCTGCGCTGCTTGTCGGCTCGCCAGCCCTTCCCCATTAATCCACTGCAGTGTTCCATTTATGCAGAAACCATCCTACGGATGTGCCCGGGCAGGCGCTGGGGCATTTAAACCCTCTGCAATGCACACTTGTTCACTTAGACACACACAAACACAGATAGACACAAGGAAACCCATATATAAAGAACACACAAATAGTTTCCCCTGCATGGCATGTCGTCGTATGAGCAAGCACTGCACCAGCATGACATTTGGTCAAGAGCATGCACTCACTCTATAGGAAAACACTGAACCTTTGAACTTGCAAGTCACAAACCCAGACATATGCACATGATCCACCCCTAGCCGTCATATTTCCCATTCCATGATTGGCCTTTAACCTTAGGCCAACAGGGGCAGATAACTCGAGCTGCCCCTGGCGTAGAGAGAGTTACTGTTAAGCAACAAAGTGTAAATCTTTTCAAAGACCCTGATCTGAACAAGAGGATGCTATTTACTGGCTCTTCACAACAGCACAGGGAAAACAAAGAATTGCTGTGGAGATCAGGAAGAAATGTAATATTGGAGGTAGTATGCAAATTCACATGTGAGGCCGGGCTACACACACAAACAGACACACAAAGAGTTTCCCTTATCCAGTGCAGGAAAGGTACAGTTAAACATACAGAGCATGTGCACGATGATGGGCCAAAGCAAATATTACAAATATGAGCCAGTCTGAGCTCACATTCTTGGCTGTGCTCACATGCTGCCAAATAAACTTCACACTTCATTTACATCACTTACGTTTCAAGGTGAACTGGCTATGCCAAGAAAAGTTTCTGTAGTGGAGCAGAAGGTGGTACTCGAGAGAGAGCATTCCTAATTAATTTAATATAAAACTGTTTTAAATGCACCATACTTACTCAGAGAAAACTTGTCAGTTGTCTTCTGTCAATGATGCAACTGTGTTTGGACGCTGCAGAAAAGCAATAAGATATTTATTACTATTTATAGCAGTATTTAGTACTGTTATTAGAGCTAAAACGATTAGTCCATTGATCAACAGACAAATAATTGCTCAAGTGAATTATCAAGCAAAAGTGCCAAGCATTCTCTGGTTCCTGTTTCTCAAATGTGAGGATTTTCAGTTTCAGGTTATAGACAATTCATTGATTAATCAAAAAATAAGTGATATATACATTCATTGATAATAAAAAAGAATCATTAGTAGCAGCCCTAATCATTGTGCACATCTGGTATTCTTATCTATCAGCTGCATGCAGTGTTGACTTTCAAGTAGTAATAGTGAAAGTAGTTAAAGAGTTGGGCAAAGGTAGATGAACTGGACGAGTAAGCCGACTCTAATGTTACATCAGTCTAGACAAATGACATAACTGTGCAGCAGTAATTCACGTGTTTCTGTAATGTGAAATTATAAAACCTTACAGACTCCGTGTAGTTTGGTGCACCAGACTAGCTTAGCTAGCAGTTACTTTGAAAACCCACAGCGTGTGGCGTTACATAACTGTCTTCACAAGGCTAACTGACACTTCTCCTGTTTAGCACCACTGAAATTAAATCTCCCGGGATGAAAATACCGTCAGTCCGGTAATTTCGCTAACGGGTCTGTAAATAACGAGGTGCAAAGCGACAGTTGCTACAACAGTTGTAACAACAACGTACTTAACGGTTGTGGCAGCAACAAATTGACTTCTGCGGTAGGAGCACGGAAAACTTCAAAACTATTAAAACCTCAGCCTTTTTACAGCAATTAAGTGGAAACACACCCTTATACACTGATATTAACTGATACACATATCGCACAAAAAACTCATGTATCAAACAAAATTCACTGTGTTGTGTCTCTACAACGTGGTGAGAAAAAGTGCAAAAAGAAAAAGCAAATATGCCAAGCTTGTGCCAACATTTAGCTAACTACTAGCACAAAAAATCAAGACAGGAGAAAACAATAGCGGCACAGCTCGACGGTTCACAAACAGACTTACCTGTTGTGCGTCCAAAATCCGCAGTGATAATGGGACGATGTGCGAGTCAGGAGTCGGATGTAGGTTTTGGGACTAGCTGAAGCCGTTGCATCAGCCCGTTTAAGTACTGGTCTTGTCTGTGAGCGCTCAGGAATGCGGAACTGCTCCTATACGTAAGCATGGATGAAAATAATGTAAGAGGAGGTCTGAAGACACAAAGGTTTGTTTGCTCCACCCCTAGTAACCAAAAAAAACATACACAGACTGAAGGAGAGGAAAGTTTCAGCTGAGGGACAGATAGAGAGGTAGGCCTACACATGCCTCAAGCCATAAACGAGTCAATAAATAAAGTTATAAACACATACACTTGTCTAAGCCGCAGGTGTTTTATTATTTCACAGAAGGTGGGAGTGAGAAAATTGAGCCCTTGCCAGCAATAAAATGTAAAAATATATCAGTCCAGTTGGTAACTTATTTATAACCTATAATACAGGTCAAACCCGAGGCTGACAGATGTTTTAACTTGTGTCAATAGGTGCAAGAAATTTGATTTGGAGGACTTATAGTGTGACACGGCTCCCAACCTTTTTTGCTTGTGACCTCCTCCTCACAAGTTATGGCCTGAGATGTGATTTTACCTTCTCAGATTGTTTCATTTGAAGGATTCTTAGAGGTCTGAAAGGTCAAAGGATCGGGTATTTCACAAGTAAGAAGCAAAAATAAGAGAAAAGTCAGGGGGAAAAAAACATAATTTTGTGCAACAGAAATATCTATTTTTCTTGCCCTTTAATCATCTTCAGTGACCCCTCAGATTTATTGTGTGATCTCTTGGTGTGGAGGATTCACACTGGGACACTTTACCCTGCAGCACATGCTATTATTAGTTGTCTTTGTTAGAGTGAAATTACATTTAAGTACCTCAGAACAGACTTCTTGTGATTATTTAAGCAGGGGGAAGGATGTGGCTTAGTGCCTGTTTACTTTCAGAAGATGTTAAGCATGTAAAAGGACAGCGAAACCCAAGAATAAGTCACAGCCCACGATGATTCCTAACATCAGATGACTATTTTAAGCACTGAGATAAGCCCTGCAGCCTACAAGTGACAAAAATAAACTAATGTTGTTTTGTACCAAACAATTTCAATTTCCAATGAAGAGAAGTAGCTCCGCTTCCTGTTTAATCCTTTTGGCTCTTTGCCTTTTGACTGGCAAGACAGAGTGCTGCTTTGATTATTCTTGCAAAGGCAAAAATAAAAGCATATACTGAAAAATCGTATTTTGACAAGTGTTAGGACACATTTTCATTGCATTTATTTCACCATGCTTTTCATCCTGTACCCCACACTCATTTGGCCCTCAAAGTTGCACTCAGGTGTTTCAGATTTATTCCCAGTGTGGCTGTTACACATTTTTATTAGACTGAACGAGACACCCAGCATTGCTTTTTCAGAGAGCTAAAATCTTAGTATTTCAGGTGGTAGAGGAAGTTTGATTAATGCAGTAAATCTTGCAAGGTGTTCACACATGTAGCTTTAGCTGCTGTGAAATCCAGTTGTATTTTCTTTAAGCTCTCCTTAATAAAGATGTGACTTGATTCATAACACATAATAACTAAAACACACGAGCACAAAAAGTATTTCTGATGGAGGTTCCTGAAAGTTCCAGAAAAACTTGAATGCCTCTTCCTGCTGCTTCCCTCTAGTGTGAACAGCTGCAACTACATCCACTGCACTGCTCTTATAAAACTGCAATGTGTCTGTTTAAAGCACATTACAGAGACATGAAGTTATACTTAAAGAGCTGAAAAGAACCATTGGCAATATGATGCTAAATTGCTTTTCGCTCTCTCTTTTTAATTTTTATTTTAATGTTCAAAGTTGTGCATGACAAGATTGCATCTTCTGGTTTTGATATAAATTATGCAAAAATCTTAACCATCTCCTGTGGATTACTTTACAAATAGCAATACCAGTCACAACTGAGCTGCAATCTAATATCCAAAAATGACATTTTTGAGGGTGTTATCCTCAAATAGCAATAAAATAGTGTGTTTTACAACTTGTGCAAGACCAACACATTCTCCTGTGCACCTTTTATTATATCTCAGGTTTTTATCTTTACCATTATCTGAGGCTCCGTTGGGTTTTACGCGATGCCATCTCAACTGTTCCACCTAGAACAAGCAGCTGAGTTATTAGAGGCTCACCAAAATACCCCACTCTGTTCCTTTTTTTAGATTCTAATTTAGTTCTGCTGTGATTTATGTCTCGCATCTGAGGGGAGGTCGGGCGCCGGCTGTGCGTCACAGTCGCTCTTAACATAGATGACAAATTTTAGGGGAGTCATTTTGGGTTAATAAAGCAGAACTAAACCAACAAGCAGACAGATTTCATAAAACAGGAGGGTCCTGGACATCTTTAGTTGAGACAGTTCAGTGGTTTTCCCTTCGCAGGTATAGACTTTCAGCTGAATTCCTCTGTGCCTGCAGGAAGGCAGCCAGAGATCACTCAGTACATGAACACACATGGTGCAGGCCCATTTGGCACTTTCAGCCAGTAAGAGGGAATTGTCCCTGCCAAGAACAATAAGCCTTGATAATGACACTCTGAAACAATATACCAGTCTGAATATGCAGACCAAGTATGCAAAATATGTTAATTTGTTCAACAAAAAAAGTTTTTTTTAACAATTATCTTTGAAGAAACAAGTTGTGAACGTGTAAGATTACACAGAAATGACTAGAAACGCTGCTCTTGTAGAAAACCAGGGTCTGATTCAGGATGTGGTAAAGACAAAGTGTTTGAAGCTCGGAGTCCCTTTGCCCTGTTTGAAAGTTCAGAATCACAGTTTCAACATACATATCAAGATCTTCACGTTTGTCTGTTCCAATCTTCCAGAAAGTCGTTGCATTAAAACATAATCTTGGGTGCACTTTCCAAGAGCTGCCCAAGTGATGAATGGAGAGGGTGTGCAGTTTGTGGTTTTGCAGCTTTGCCAAACTCGTCCAGAGTTCTTGCTGTGTGGGCGTCAGTAGTCAAGAAAAAAACAATGAAATAACTTTCCGCACAACCAAGCATTATGTATTTCTGTCTCTTCATTTATACATTTTTAGACGGACATTTACACGTGTATTTGTAATGATGTTTGATGCTAAAACACCAGCGTCTCCCTTGTGCTTTACATTCCTGGTGACTTGTTGAACAAGCTGTAAACAAATCATGTTTTTTCATTTTCTTCAAAGGATCGTCCTGATTCAAATATGCAGGATAAGTTAAAGTGTTTTGTCGTAATATTATCCAACACCACATCTTTGGGAAATACCCAGCAAACCAGACACCTCCAGACACAATCCTGACTCATCATCCGCCACACTGCAGACACTATATACAAACTTTATTTTTACTGGTGCGCCATTTAATTTCCTTCCTTCCTTTTTTCAAAATAATCTCAGACAGTTGTAGATCCCGTCACAATTCGTTTAGTGATGTGTAAAGACTCTTTTCAGACAGGTTATTTAAAACTGTACGACAAATGTCCTACATTTTGCCATTTTGGGAATCAAATTTGGAAACTGTGTATTACTACAGAATGATATTTCCCATTTTCTGACAACAATGGTTTAGGAGCGAATGGAAACTTTTTTTTGTCATATTTTGTCACAGTCAGTTAATCTACAGTGAGCAGCAACAGCACTACTCTAATCTCTTGGCATGAATGTATGCACACACACCAACAACAACAGTAATATAGTAACATGCATAAAAACACTGTGCATGATGAATACAATCAGTGTCTCAACTGAAACATATATTTTTACTATAAAACATTCTCCTTTCCAATCATCTACGTGAACATGACACACGACAGCACACTCCTGTGTGTGCAACGCTCGCATACACAGATAAGATACATGCCCTTCTTAATGGATTGAATTGGGATGCGGTAGCAGACTCCCATTCACAGAAATCAAATCAATCACTTAGTGCACCAATTGCGTGCTGGCGCTGATTTTAAACCCTCCCCCCCGTCTTCATCTTCATGTCCCTCTTACGACATCAGGCTGCCAGCTACCATGCCAGCACTCTTCTTCACCTCCTCCCCCCACTGCTCCTGTTTCCATTTGACTAAAAGCTTCCAGTGTTATTAGTGCTGCGAGAACCATTTGATGTTCATCCTCGGTATCATGTAGAATCAAAGTCTATTAAAAGCCCATTCTTTTGTACAAAGAAATTAAATCTTTGCCATTTTATGCATGTTAATGCTAATTTAGTAGTACAGTTGGAAATACAGAGACCTTTTTCCTTCCTACTCTATCACTGAAGATCTCCAGTTGGAACCATACTGTGCTGTTTGAGTTCATATACATATCAGCACCATCTTTGGCACTGTTATAACGTTGCTCTCTCATTGGTTTACTCATGTCAGGTGACCCAGTCTTCCCAAACCCGTATGACATTGATTTATCCCTGTAAATATAGCACTTCCTTGGGAATTTCACAGCAAGCAGGAAACCGAGTGGTCAGGAGGTGTATGAGGATGAGATAACAGAGGTGGAAAGAGTGAGCACACAACAACTAATAGAAAGATAGAGATCTGTAACCAGGCAATGTGAGACATATTACAGGGCACTGGCGTTGCTGGGAGTAATCGCATCCTGACACATTACTGCAGTAAGCAGGGAGGCCGCCCTTCAAACTTCTCCATGTTTTGTATTTTATGAATTAGTCAGGTCAAGACAATGCTTTACAATTCACAAGTTCAAGGTGCTATACAGACAAAAAAACACATAAAAACATATGCATACGCATAAACAACAATTAACAAGCTTACAGTCAGTACATATTGAGAAGTGTATGACAAGTTGTATGATCATTTTGGAGTAGATTATCATATTACTATTAATAAGTAAACCCTAATTGGCTATTTAACAATTCACAAAGCAGTTCACACAACCTTTACGTACCAAGGGTCAAATGTAACTAATGGGGCTTTTTCATGAAAGACATTTTGACATGTCACAGCAGCAAAAGTACAGGTTTATAATAATACAATTGAATGTTGCCTGAATTCCATTTAGCTCCTTCAGTTTCAGGATCCTGGCTCACTGTCACACTGTCATGGCTTACTGTAATGGCCATTGTTAATGTTATTAGTACCATCTGTGCTTCTCCTACTATGACAAGTCAAAATGTTATCAGACTACTCTACTTGAAGGCCCTGCACACCCACACAGATGTTTTCTGACATTCTGACTGATTAGACCTCTGCTCAGGTTGAGGTGAGGCGGAGTGATGATGGGAATTATGTAAAGGCCACCAAACTTCATGAATAAATAATAAAGATAAAGGTGAAAGTTGTCCCATCCTCACCTATGTAAAAGCAGAGTGAGCAAGTCTGAACACGGCCGCACAATCCTGAACAGATCTTTAATCAGCTAAAATAACTGAAAACACCTGTGTGGGTGTAACACGGATGTGTAAGGTACAATTTTGAGGTAGGCCTACTTGGTGCTTGATTTAAAACTTGATACTTCTACTCCACTACATTGCAGAGTGAAATATTGTACTTTTTATTTCACAACATTTAATTTGACAACTATAGTTACTAGTTACTTTGCTAAGGTAAGATTTTACATGCATAAAATATATATAATCAGTTTATAAAATCCAACTTTTACTTTAAAATGACAGAATTTTTTGTCAAAGTAAGAGAAATAAATCCTTCCTCCATCACCGAGAGTAACAACAAGCAATGGCCTTAATCCCACCCTTAAAATAAAAAGTCTTCCTCCTCAGCTCTCTATGGTTGTGGCTTGATGGCTGGTTGTGAACAACTCTAGCTATGTGACAGTTTACAGCTCTGAAACAGGCTACGGAGGTGAGAAGCAACACGCTGCTGGACACACAGAGAGTTTGATGGAACAAGTGGAGTGGACAGAGAGTGAGTCAGTAGACATCAGAGCTGTTGACAGGCCCATCCATCATCACTTTAAAATAGCCGGGCACCAAGACATCACGCACACACACGGTTGATAAAATGAGGAGAAGCTCATTTGTTTGGTGCTTCACACTGCTCTCGCTGTAGCTCCCCCTACTGATGGAAAGAAAGACTGCACTTCTCACATGCTTCTCACAACAGCCTATGTTTTTAAACGGTCACCAAAGGCTTTCTGACATGCGTAAATGAGCACAGTGGGCTGGTTTGGACTGAATGTGGTTACATTAAGTGCATACACTGCGGTGTTACTTCTGCCTTGAAACATTATTTGCTCGTTGAAGACCGAAACCACACAGGCTGTGGTCATTAAATGCCCCGTTTGCTGTTCCGAGAAAGGCTTTGGCACCGTTAAATTGCCATAGACCAATTACCATCATGCACGTGATCTGTAATTGATGAGGGAGTTTCGCCTGTTTAACGCTAAACAACACCCCTGCTCGCTCACGCTTCGACTTTTTCCGGTAACGTCCTCCGGCCCCGAAATATGACACCCGTCGCCATGGAAACAAAACAACTGCAATTACCCAAACATGGTCAAGGGAAGTGATACGATACGGCAATCGCGTGTTGACGTCACGCACGGCACGCACTGCGCTGCTGTAGAATCGGATTCCCTTGACCGTGACAACAGTGGAGCCGAGAACGAGCTATGAATAAATAATTAACCTGCTGTTTCTGCTGCTCCCACTCATTTTAAACACGATTCAGACCCCGATGGTTGCACGTTATGTAATCCCGAATCCAAAAATAGGCACACTGACATTTCTACGGACTGATAAGGAGCTGGAAATATTAATATTCCCGAGGTTCAAAGTTCAGTCGTGACCCTCTTCTTGACTCTTTAGTAAGTTATCTAGCTACAGCTATCATAGCATATAACATAATATTTATCCTCAGCTGGAGAGTGAACAGTTGTCTTGAATTGTAGATGTTCAGTTTTAGATTTTTTGAGCCCTTCTCATCCATGTTGACTTACAAGCTGCAGCTTCGAAGCTCATTCGTGACCTTGGAAATAGCATTTTGAGGAAAACAGTCTCACCACCGGGTCCATTTAGTAGCTGTCCTGGAGCTTTCGGTCATATCACATGATCGTCATAACCAGATGAAGAGACGAGATGAGACACGTTAAGCGTGAGAGGTTGAGAAGTGGTCAGAAAAAATGTAAATCTCACTGCAAGGTCCATTAAGTTGCTCTTCTAGAGCTTTTGATCATATCTCATGATCTTCTTTGACAGATGTAGTTTGCTCAATTGTCATGGGATTGTAGATTTAAAAATGTCCTTTTTTTTCCTGAGTAGGCCTACTTAAGCTCTTCTTGTCCATGTTGGGTTAAAAGAGGAGGTTCAAAGTTCATTCTCGACCTTGGAAAACACAGTTGAGTAAACAAGGTCCATTTGGTATAGCTGTTTTGGAGCTTTCAGTCATATTACATGATCGTCATAACCAGATGAAGAGACAAGTTGATGACCGTGTTGAGACACTTTAAAGACGAGAAGTATGAAGTGGAAATTTGAACATCTACAATTCTACAAGAACTGTGCAAACTCAATATGCTGATGAAGATCATGTTATATGACTGAAAGCTCCAGAACAGCTACAAAGGGTGAGACTGTTTATTCAAATGAATAATCCCGACCGAATGACAGCAACAGCAGGAACTTGTTTGTGGTTGTCTTATTTTATTTCCAGCGTTATACAATTTTTTGCATCTGATAATTTCTGATAAGTAAAAAAATAAACTATGTCATAAAATACATCTTGATAAAATACATGACGTGATCTATTTTTATGGAAACAAAGAAAATGTCAAGTTAGGGGACACCTTACAGCAAGATGTTACACCAACACACTACACATTAGTAACCCTGCTATTTTCACTTGTTACAACACAACTTTGTCAACAGTATTACACATACATTAGGCTATTGAGCATGATCTAATTTCACATCACATTTAGGGACTTTTAAAAGCACAAGATACCACCTCTTCTTGGATTAAGGATGACTTGTATTTGCATGCATTTTTGTTACCAGCACGAAGCCTCTCATCTCAGAGAATTGCACCAACAGTATGGAAGAAGTCAACTCTGTTACAGTCACAGAAAACATGTCATCTACACAACCTTTGATGTTTAGGTTTACACAACATCAACAACTCACACTACAAAAGATAATTTGAGAGAGAGATCACAGCTTGCTGGCTGGTTAGAATACAATTACAGTATCATTGCATAACCTCTTTGCATTCACAAGGCCAGAAGTGTCGGAGAGTTAAGACTATCTTTCATTAACTCAGATGCACCGAGGCTGCCTTTGAGGCTCTCAAAGCCCTCAGCTAAGGAATCAATCTCAGAGTAATTAAAGGAAAACACTGTGCGGTAATTGCTACAAGTGGGACTGGAAGACATGACTGGTGTGCTCAAAGATTCAAGGTCGTTTGCCACAGACTTGTACAGGGTTTCCCAGTCTGAAAGGCAGAAGGGGCCGCTCAGGTCTATGTCAGGGACGGATGCGGCCATCTCAGAAGTCACAGCCATTTCTAGGCTGGGCACCAAGTCATCCAGGTCATCTCCTCTTAAGTCCTCCAGAGCTTCCTCTTCTGCACTCGAACACAGGAGGATGTTGGAGTTCCCCAAAATGGCTGCAGCAGGGATGCAAGGGACATTGTCCATGTCTTGACCAATAGGGGCTTCTCCAATGGTTGTGTTGCTCTCTGGGGTTTTTCCATTCTCTAAGATGGACAGCAGCTGTGGGGAGGCCGGAGGATCCTGCAGCATTGTGTTAACATCATCTTCATTATCCTCCTCCTCATCATCACCGTCTTCATTTGCAAGGAGTTTGCAGGATGGTTTGTGTGAGGCTAAGACCTGCTCCAGTCTCTCCTTCTCCTTCAGCAGGTCGTCTATCTCCGTCTGAAGGGCAGACTTCTCCTCTTCGAGCTTGTCAGTTTCCTGAGGTGAGGAGGGACAAAATCAGAAAAACGACTTGGCATGAGAGGAGCATGAAAACACTGCTGCCCTATGGTGCTCTGCAGTCGTCCATGCTGTGCTCCTGTTATCTAATGACATGTCATACAGTAGGCTACTGCATGTCCTCAGCTTTGGAGGAGTGCATGTGCTGTGTGAATGTTTTCATAAAACAGCATACTTACAGCTTGCAGAGTATCTATCAGCTCCCTCCGTCTGTTACGACACTTTGCTGCAGCAATTTTGTTCCTCTCCCTCCTGATCCTCCGCCTCTCCTCCTCCTCTTTGGAAGGCTAGAATCAATCAGAAATAGCCCATTTAAATGCGCATCCTGCTAAGTTTTGCCATATCAGCAGTTGGCTCTTCAACGCCCTTTCACGTGCCAAAAAAAAAAAGAGAAGAAAAAAAGGTCTTCGTTGCAGTGTATGCTGAGAATACTGATCTGGTCGGTGCGGACTGTCTTTCAGTTCAGGCGTTAAGATGCTGCATCACTGGCACGGTCTAGTCAGGCACGTGAACGCGCACTTTTATGCAATTTCCCATCCCATTCAGAAACAGTGCCGTGCTCGTTACTCCTAAAGTAATTACTCCCTGCACCAATTAGACATAATCCAGTCAGCTTATGTGCTACTATCTGCAGTAATTTATTTGCTCCACTCGCCACGTTTACTTAAACAGTAAAAACAATTGCATCCTCTTTCACGTCCTGTTGAAAATATCGCGATAACTCAATTTTCATATTAACCTCTATGAGTGGAACGGAGTCGTGGGGAGGAATGGGATTCCTTGATTGATTGCTTAATTGACTGACTTGTTGATTGATTGATTGATTGATTGATTGATTGGCTACGTGTAACGTTATTTCTGAAACTGACAGTTCATTGCCCCCTCCCCACCCTGTTTCCGTGCATACCTTGTCTTTCAGCCCTTTCCTGTTGGAGGGCTTTGCCTTGTTTGCACCTGCCGGGGAAGACGATTGGGTCGCGCCGTGAGTTTTGGTCTTTGCACGGCCGGACGCCGGAGAGACAGATGTGATGACTGTCGGCTGCACCATCCACCTTAGATCGGGCGAGGTTGAGATTGCAGTCACAGTCGGAACAAAGGAGTCTGCTGCACTGGTCTCAATATCCTGGAAAAACCCACATCACAGAGACATGCATATGCATGGTGTCAAACATTAATTTAGCTTATGTGATGAATGAGGAACCACGTTCGTGTCTGACCTTTAGATGTGCTTAAACGGTATACATCAATCAATTTGGCTGAGGCATGCCCAAAAAAAGACTAAATCAATACTGTCTACGAATCTATCAAATTCAGCTATCTGCCCTGTCATCACATCCTTATCACTCATTTCCATCATCATCACCGTCATCATCATCACTTTAAAATGAAAGGTCACGACCAAGACACCAAGACAAGTCTGTGTAAAGTAGATTACAAACCATTTCCCTGAAATAAGACGCTTGCGGTGTCTTTACAGATGCATGGAGACTAAAGATTGCCTATGTGTTTGCATAGGATCATTTTCAGCACGGGGCAGTAATCCTGTCAAAGAAAAGGCTGTCTATGAAATCTACTTGGATATGTGTGAATATTTTGTGCCTGTATATTAGCTTTTTGCAACCTATATCAACCTTATGCATTAATTATGCTGCAAGAATTTCGTTTTGTGAGGATTATTTGTTTGCATGATCAGATCCGTTTCTACCTTGGCGCTGTCCACTGATGATGAAAGCGAGTCAGGAGGATGCTGGCTGCACCCAGGGGTGTCCCCGCCAGGCGATGCTGTGCTACAGCTGGACGATGAGTCGAACTCAGTGCTGGAGTCTGGATGCATGTTCTCGTCTAAAATCACTGCATAAAAAGATAGAATAGTCTGTCTATTCTAAGTAGAAAACTGACGCCTAAACGCCTTTCTATATTCCATTTGCCAGGTTCATAAATGGTAACTGTGCAGATAGTGGAGAGGCCCGCCTTTTATAGTGAGCTGGAATTTTATGAATGAAATCTGTGTGGTGAGACCGAACCATTTCACAGAGGGAGAGGTAAAAGGGGGAAAACGAGCAGATGTTTTCCAATATAACAATTAAATCCGCGAAACGACTGAACCGCAATATTAGCAGCCTTTTCATTTTTACTTATTTTATTTACTCAAATGTCAAAAAATAGCGAGCATATAATAAGTGACACCCCCGCCTGCGAGAGGTTCCCATCGCCATGAATGAACTACGTCACTTCATATATGCAGCATCTGCATCATTATGTTCCCTTTATGTCCACATGTGTTCACGTGATGCATCTTAATTCTACCGGCGCATTCGTGGCAATAAACAGTTTAAAGTGTTTCTATGTCCCCTCCGAATAGCCCAGATAAGAGCAATGCTGGTGTACTCTATAAAGGCTACAGTGCAATGTTATAGAAACAGCTGCCCCAGCTTATAATTTGAACCAATATTGTGAAACCCATCATTATTCAATTAATGCCCCCATCTGATGCCGCCGGATTATTTATGAGCTGCTAAATGAAGTGACATCCGTATATCACATTGCCTTTCACCTGTCTCTGCATATGAATAGAGCTCCAGCAACAGAATTGTCGCTGTAGTAAAGCAGCCAATAGCCGAATGGACCGATCGAGCCATATATGGGGTTTCCGGTGGACAGGGGCGCGCTGTGGCGCACAGAGAGCGCGCAGACGGACGTGTTGCTGTGTGTGTGTGGCCCACTCACTCACAGTCACAAAAGAAAGTGAAACACGCGCTAAAAGGCTCGCCCGTCATGCATTGTAGCCTAGGCTACCTGATAACAGCGTCATTAGCTGCGCCTTGAATGACCGCAGAGGCGCTACTTTTAGGACGTGAAGAGGAGGGCAAATCCCTGCACTTGACCCGCCGTTTTTATAGCATGTAGCCTACGCAGCTTTTTATGCATATGCATTTAATAATCATAGTAACATAATGGATTATTGCAGATCATTAAAAATATCAGGCCTCTGCTTTTCTGAAAGTAGGCTATTACTAATTCATTGAGTTGGTGGCTGATTTCCTCGTGATGATCATCGATGAGACAACTGCTTTTGTTCTTCTACTTTCACGCAGACTAACCAGTTGTGTTGATGCAATTTATTGGCAACAATTACGTAGGCCAGCCTAAACGTTATTCCCGCACAGCCTAATTCAGCTCAGGGATTGTATAGGCTGGACATGCTATATTTAGGTTTCAGATGACCTCACAGATCCACTGAAGTGAAAGGGATAGATGGTGAATAGAGGGGGCCTCTACCGCTCAAAGGGGCTGCGCTCCCGGCTGCTTCCCGGCAGTCACAGCCCCCTCTGGGCTTATTTACCGGCACTTCATTAGGTGGTCGGCTTGACTCTATTCAGTCCCCCGCGGCTCAAGACCAGATGGGTTCAAAGGTCGGACATCAGTGCACACACCCCTCACTACAGCTCAAAGACTTGTTTTCATCAAAGCAACTTGAGCGTGAATGTGCTCAGACAAGCGGAGTTTATTTTTAGACTCAGTGACATCAGCGTTCAAAGATCATGTCAGTTAGGCAAACAGATAATTTAAGTTAACTGTGCTACTGTAAATAACACCATTGCTGCTATGTAATTCAACATAGGCTAAAATTAAATGGCCCAGCTTTTTTCTTAAAGATTCCTTATAAAATAAAACAAAATAAACATGCAGTAGGGCAAATTTGAATGCCAAAAATTACATTATACTGCAAAATACTTTTCCCAAAATGTAGGTTATGTGAAGATGACTGTAGCTATATCATCCATTAATTAACCCTACTCTGTGCTGTTGCAAGCTAATTGATTTAGTATTGTTATTTTTGTCTTTTCGATTATTGTTGTTGTGGTCACCAACTAGCCTAAACTATTATTGTCACCAAGTGGCCTAGCCTACATGCTAATTGTTAACTCATCTTTTATTTCTATTAGGCCTATTACGTCTATTCTTAGCCTACCTCTAAATAACAACAAAACATTGTTCAAAACACATAGGCTGGGTCAGCTGCTGATTTGGAAGCTGCTGCTCTTGCCAACCAAATAAAGTAGATTCAGACAATCCACAAGGTAAACGGATTGTTTGGTCTCCTGTTTCATTCCGCTGCTCCGCAGACACCATGGAGAGAGCGCTGTCAGAGACACAGAGCAGACAAACACAGACAGAGCTCTCACTCTCCCACTGTTTCCAGCGACCAGAAATTTTGCGGCCATTCACTGACGTAATGACGTAATGACGTGCTGTATGGGGCCTCTCCGCAGAAGACGCTGAGGAGCCGGTTTTCTTTTACGTCGCTGAGTGATACATCGTCACAACATAAACGTTCGTTGTTGCTATGCAAAATGAGGACGTCACTGATGCAAAGGGGTGGGGTGTTGCTATGACAACCAGGAATGTTCAACAAAACACGAGCGCGGGAAACAAAACAAAAACTCCTTTAACCAACATTGATGCACTTTGACACAATAACACTATTTTTTAACACTTTAGACCTTTATTAATGTCATGTTAACACTTATAATGCACATTTTATTTTTAACAACAGCCCTGCCTGTAGCCTACACTGTTTAGAGAACTGCTTAATAAAGAGGGGGGTTCCCTAAAGGACCCTAGGAATGCAAAGAAAAAGAGGAAAACTTAACGCAACTATTGGGAATGTACGAATGACTATTGTGACCAGATATTTTGCTTTGTTCTCTACCCATTTATAGCTTTTTATAAACACTAAATTAACAAACTACCAGCAAAATGCTGCTGACACTAGTAGGCTAAAATTTGATTGGGGTCTTTGTGCTGGTTCTTTAGACCTGTTTCTCCATTAAGGGCTAGTTAACAGAAAAAGGGTGCTCATGGGAATGAAAATATGCAGTAAAGCAATAGAATAACTCAGGTAAACAATTAAGCTAATTTGAAGAGCAATATAAAGTCTGAATGTTGGCTCAATGACAAACCTGCATTTCAGGGATTCATTTAGCTTGTTATACAAATCATAAAGGGAGAGGCATCAGGATTCCCTCTACCACAATCTTAGGGGAAGACCTTATGATTCAGCTTGGACACCTCTTAGAAAAGCAAACTGCTGTCAAACTGCTGGAACAAACCAGTTATCAGCATGCTGTGCAACTAAACACACCCTTGCTTGGATTATACACAAAAGGTACAAGAACTGCCTGAGGGCATAATACTGATGTAACTGTGTCTGCTCTGACATGAATTCATTGTGTTATTGTTACATAGAGTTCTTTTGGATTGCATGCGAATTAGGCACATTCCTTTGTCCCCTGCCAATTAAAAGAGAGAATCTTTCAAATGATCCAAGAGTTACATTTACATATTTTTTTCTTACATTGTCTATCCGCCCTCTTTACCTAATTCTTATTTTTACTTCACATATAAAAACATTAAAAAGTAAGTTCTGAAAGTGTAAACAATAGTTTTAAGACTGCAAGACAGGATTCAAACATTTGAAAATAAAATTTGAATATCTATTATAATAATAGCTTCACTATTACAATGTTCACAGTGTAATATTTTCAATGTTTCTGTGTCTTCAAAGATTTTTTGCGGACATTCAACACACTCCTTTCAGAGATTTTACATTATATACATTTTTTCTGCAAACATGGGAAATGATTGTACAGTTGTCTTGCGTTAACCCTCCTCGTGTTGATGCGTAATAGGACAGGTGAGTATTTGCTACAGCATGCTGGCACTGATTCCTGGCCTGCTGCTCCATCGAGCCAGAAGATGTGGTCCACGTTAGGGGAACAGTAGGAGTCTGGATGAGTGGTTCCACTGAACTTATGTGTTCAGCTTCTTCAGGTAGCTTCAGTAGTCCATGTTGTTGAATGTCAAAGCAGTCTATCCATGGAGGACCTCACGTGACAAACATGGGCACAAGACATGTATTAGATTATATGGACCATCTCTTAAGGATGTAGTTTAGCCTACATTCACGCCTACAATGTGTGATACACACATTTGTGATCAGAAAGATAGCAATACATCAGAAATATGTCAAAACACCCCTAATCGTCACATTTGGACTGAAGACTGTAATATGCAGGCTACACAGTGCATCTGCGATTATTGGGAACTACTTTAACTCCTACCACAAACGGAGATATTCTTTTTTTTCAGTTTCAGATCGTTTACCCATTAAAACATTGTTAGAAATCCCAGAATGCAAAGGTGAAAAAGCAGATTTGAATCTCTGAAGAGTGTGTCGAATGTCTGCAAAGTAATTATACTGCAAACACTGCAAGAGTCAAGCAGTTATTTCAGACATTCAAATCTTATTTTCAAATGTTTGAATCCTATTTTTCAGTTTTAAAACTATAGTTTACACTTTCAAAACTCACTTTCAACTTTTCCAATCTTAGTTTTAATGTTCTGATATGTGATGGTAACAAAATAGCCACCCTGCATTCCACTGCTCATATTGCATGAGCATGTGTCAGATTAAATGTTTTGATGCGTTTGTTTGATACACGTAGTTCAGAACAGACAAACTTGCTTGTTCACATTTATCTTTCGTGTACTTTGGTGTGTAGGATGTACTTTTGCTGACCATTATCCCAGTTCTTCAGTTTCTTCACAACAGCCTCTGTGTTTGTTGTCTTACATAACGTCATGTCGCTGTCGGCCAATCTCAGATGGTGTGTTTCCCAGCAAGGTCCGCCCCTTTTACAGGATGCACCATATATGGAAAATGACGTACTGGGGATCCCGTTTCTGGAATATTCCATTTCTTGAGGGTGAGTTTGAAATAATATTTCTAAACGTTGCTATTCACCTTTAAACATCACAAATTGGCATTGCATATTAGAAATGTTGTGTATTTGATTGTGTGCAAGCAATAGTTGGCAGTATCGCTGCGTTGTTATGTCCGTGTTTTGGTGTTTTTCTCCTCGCGGTGTCGGGTGAGAAGCGCTCCCCTTTGCCGACGTCATTCAGCCGGCCCTGTCTGAGCATATAAAAGCCTCCGAGCTGCCACAGTTGGCATTGAAACTTTCAGTAGCAGAGCAACTACAAGAGAAAAGACATCGGGAGCGACACTTTAGAGTTTCTCACAAACCTACGCAAAGGACTTCCTCATCCCCCTCAGTAGAGTTTGTTTGGATCTTCCTGCTAGTCTTTTTGGGAACGATGATGTTTACCGCTTTCAACACGGAGTGCGATTCCTCCTCCCGCTGCAGCACCGCTTCCCCGTCCGGGGACAATCTGGGATACTACCCGTCACCAGCGGGATCTTACTCCAGCATGGGATCTCCCCAGTCTCAGGTATGTCCAGACAAATATTATTCAACTTTTATCACAGTGTAGGCTATTTGATATTTACATGTAGCCTATTTGTTGTTGGAAGAACATAGAAAGAAAAAGCTAATTCTAGCATTCACTAAATTATTCTCATAAAGCTTAAACACAAAGTTTTTAAATAATAAATGTAGGCTGACTGACAAACAGTAATAGCCTGTGCTGAGTTATGCTTGAAATAGCCCAGACCTGCTGCACACAGCAAGCTTCATTCATCCACCTGGAAACTCCACAGAGAGAGTGTAACGTCATAGTTGACATAATATGGATATTTTTAACCCACCCAGATTTTTATAGACCCCTGCTTCATTCGTAGACACCCTGCAATGCTCCATCCCATTCCTGAAAGTATACCAAATGTACTGATGATCCTCTTGTTTCGTTACCCACAGGATTTCACTGACCTGACAGCATCAAGTGCCTCCTTCATCCCCACTGTCACAGCCATTTCGACAAGCCCAGATCTGCAGTGGATGGTCCAGCCTTTGATCTCCTCAGTGGCCCCCTCAAACAGAGCTCACCCCTACAGCCCCAGCCCCACCTACTCGAGACCAGCCATGAGGTCTGCAGCATCCAAGGCTCACAACTCTATCAAGAGGGGCAGAATGGAACAGGTAATTATTATGTGACCACGTACTTCCAGTGTTATATAACAAGTAGTAACTTCCATGTTACAGTGAAATAATTAGCACAGAGCTGGAGGCTTAACTTTTTCTCGTATTATGTGCAGATAACACCTGAGGAGGATGAGAAGAAAAGAATTCGCAGAGAGAGAAATAAGCAGGCAGCAGCAAAATGCCGCAACAGGAGGCGAGAGCTTACAGACACTCTGCAAGCTGTAAGTATGCCACAGATTTAGTATCATTCCTCAAAATGTATTTCTTGCCACAGCTAATAGCAGTGTTACCCAACAGCCAAGCTAATGCCACTTCCTCTATTTTTCTCTCCCTCGCAGGAAACTGATCAGCTTGAGGATGAGAAGTCCAGCCTGCAGAACGATATTGCCAATCTCATGAAGGAGAAGGAAAGGCTTGAGTTCATTCTGGCCGCCCACCAACCCATCTGCAAAATCCCCTCAGAGTTGGACACGGACTTCTCCATGGTCTCCCTTTCTCCTTCCCACCCCTGCCTCTCCACCGCTGTGTCCTCCCAGCCACCGACCACCATCCCCGAGGCTTCCACTATCAGTTCCAGCCAGCCAACCTACACCACAACCTCCAACTCGATCTTCAGCAGCAGCAGCTCCATCCTCTCCACCGCCAGCATCTCCAGCAGCACGGTCAAGATGACAGACCTGGACGCCTCCGTCCTGGAGGAGTCTCTGGATCTGCTGACCAAGACGGAGATGGAGACAGTGCGGTCAGTGCCAGAGGTCGACCTGTCCAACTCCCTCTACACATCTCAGGACTGGGAGCCCCTTCACACCTCAGCCAATAACGGTGACTTTGAGCCCCTGTGCACGCCCGTGGTGAACTGCACACCGGCCACCACCTTCACGTCTTCTTTCGTGTTCACATTCCCAGAGGCAGAGACCTTCCCCACTTGTGGCGTCGCCCACAGGAGAAGAAGCAGCAGCAACGACCAGTCCTCTGATTCCCTCAGCTCACCAACCCTGCTGGCCCTTTAAAGACTCTTCCAATAACAATAATACTTCCTATCAAGCACATTTTCTTGATGTATGAGATAGATGTGCAGATCACAGGGCTATGGCATGGACATGTACCAGGAAGATAATTATTTCTGATTTGATTTGCCTTTCTCTATACTTGCCTATTACACCAATGTAGCAAGTTAAAAAGCATGTTTTAACTAATGCCACCTAGTTGTTTGAGTTCATATATGATTTTATGGTGCTAGATAACAAAACTTGTTGTAGTGCTGATGTGTGTTCAGAGCAATAGTTATTATTGATCCCGTTTGTTTTCTGGTTGATGGAATGTGAGAGTAATTGTGAACTGTTTGTGAAACTTAAAACTGACGTGCTTTGTCTTAACCATGGTCTGAGTGGTCTATCTTTAGGATGAAGTTTTCTGTGAAAACATTAGTGGTTTTAATTTATGACATTTCGATTTATTTTTTTACAGAGATAGTAAAGATGAATGTTGTTTGATATGTAAATAAAATATAGTGATATTTAAATTCATTTTTGTCATGACGGTTGATTTAATTCAATTTGCTTTATTGGCATGAATGTAACAACGACAATATTGCCAAATATAACAATATTGCTATGTGTGTGCACTCTATGCACACACATAGGCTACATAAGCGTTTTCTCTGTAGATGTATAACTAGCAGTGAGATAGAATAGCAGCCCCAGTGGCATTCAACATACAATTAAAATGTCTAAAATTAGCCTCTATAAGGGATAGCAGTATTTTTCCTGCACCTCCACTGGCTCTATTTATTGTTCCGTCTGTTGCCAAGGTTAACTATACGTCAGGGCTCTGACGTCAGTGCGTTCTTTCCATTTTTTTTAAATTTGCAAGCATAGCGCGCTGACGTTGTACTTCCGTGCCCAAATATAGCATGCTACGACGACGCGTTGCTGCAGTCTGCCAGCAGAAAGCAGACGGGCTGCTCGGTCGGGCACCCTTTTCCGCTAAAATCCAAAGTATTTGTTTCTGGGTTTTCTCTACAGAGACATTTGATTTGACTATTTGTATGTCTGTAGGAAAGATTGAAACATTGCTTCCCTAATCGAGGCGATATGTTTTTCAATTGTGCACGTTGCAGGAGAACCGCTGTAGCCTACGCGTATACAAGAGAAATCGCAAGAGGATCCGAAAGCAACATTTTAACCACGATCTACGTTGGTTTAATTTGTTCTGTTCTCTCGGAAGTGAATTTGAATTTGCGTTTCAATTCGCCAAAATATCACTTCCCACAGTCAAAGACGCACATCTGAGTTACACCACAACGCAGTAAAACAGTTCACAGAAATAATTCATAAAGGCACAGACAGCAGTTTGTGCAAATGGACTGGGGACAGCTGGACATGTGGTGTAAAGTGGCTGCCTGCAAAGTGGTGTTTTTATTCAGCCTGTTCCAACTTTTCTTTCAATCCCACCACACAGACACTAAATCCACCTCTTCTGGAAGCACAGATGGGCCAAGATTAACTTGAATGATGAGTAGGTTATATGTAAATACCTAATTTGGAAGATGGTGATCCAGAAACTTAATTCACAAATAGGCTGGCATATTATCTTTTTCCATTGGTTGCTAATGCAGTAGGCTACAAATGAACACTGACGGTCTGCAGGCAAACAGACCTAGTGTAGGTTTTCTTTCCATTCACAGCCAGGTCAGAATAACTCCTGAGATATGTCTCATGTGTTGTTTTCCCAGACACATACAACTGACTCCAGATGTGCATTTAGTCAGTGTGAACACAAGTTTTTAAGAGCATTGACCTTTTTAACTTAACTATCAATGTCTTAATTTTTTATTTTTCTACACGGTTTTCAATAAATTTAGGACATTTGGGTGCTTTATTCCAACTCATAGCTTCGTGGTCCAGGTGCATGTAAGGCACTCTCAAAGCTGGGAGTTACATGCTATGGAGTTACTAATGCAATGCTGCCTCTTCCTTCTTTCCTAAACAGAAGATTGTTACTCAGAAATTTAAAACATGAATACAGTAAATTCAACATTAACACAGTGATCAATTTTATTTCAAATGAATCTAGGTTGAGTGATCAATTGTTACACAGTTTGTCATCAAACCTTTCCTACCCCTCCCTTCTACTTGTCATTCTTTCATCACACTTGCCCATTTCACCCTTTATCAATATTTCACCATGTAAAGAATCATTGGAAGGCAGATTGCTTAATGGTTTTTCACAGGAAGTGCGTATTGTGTGCGCGTGAGGTACGACTGCCATCACACCATAACTAACTTACTCTGACGTTTGAGCCCTTCCAGTGTGGACACACCCTTTTGTGCAACACTCCCAAGAGATCAGCAGTTGTTACTTTGCTTCCTGTATGGATACAGGCCTGCTCCTCCAAAGTGCAACCTGAAACAAGTCAAAAGATTAGAATATTTGATATCATTTTAAGAATTAAAGTTGCAGAAGTACAATGCTACTCCCTTAATTGCAGAACGCTTTTAAAATGCTTGGATTGAAACGGTGTTTTTACAAAGCCTCTTGTTTTATTAGCACCGTGACCACAGCCACACAACTGCAGGATTAAGAATTACCTGGCTGTGCTGTTGTGTAACAGCTGAATTCTGAGTACCTATCTGTTTTCCTTTGCACTTCAGCAGAGCCTCTTTCCTCAATAAAGCCTCTATGTGCGACCATGCAGCGCCTAATAACTCTGTCTATTAATACCTCTCTGCCGGCCCCAGGGAGATGGGGTAGCAGCAGAAATAGCAGGTGCCTATTGCTTCTTTTAACATCAGCATCAACAACAGTAAAATTAGACCACTATGACGCCAACCTGCGTTGGTGCTGCAACCCAGGGGAGGAACCAGGCAGCGTACCCCTGATAGAAAGAGAGGAGAGCGAGGCGAGGAAGAGTAAAGGAGAAAATGATGAGTGTATGAGGATAGCAGGGAGGGAGACAGACAGAGATCCCTGCGCACAGCGATGATGAAACAGCCTCTGTGCCACGACGACAAGGGCTCAGTTTGGCTTGGCTCCATATTCACAGAAAGCCATCCCCTGATACCTTTCTTTTGTCGAGAGAGGATGTGAAAACTGTAAGAAACTATGAATATGTCAGTGTCTTCCCCCTGTGGCAGAGTGTCTGTCTGAGTGGCAGAGTAATACAGTTACTCAGTAGTGTATTTACAATGACACCAAATTACACTTTTACTGAAGAAAATGACGTCTTTCCTTTCTTTGTTTTACTGTAATGAGTGTCAACAGAGTGAGCCCATCTGACACAATGCAGATATTCCATAAATTGCTATGACATTGCTATGTTTGTGTTCATCGTGGGAGTGTATGACAAATCAAACTTTGTCTGGATTCTGTGCTCAGCATATCTCTGCATCTGTATCTAGAGGTGATAACAAGCACAATTCAAAGAATGACAGCAATTTGTTGAAGGTAGTGTATACTTGCGTCAGCATGCATGCTCATTTAAGGAAGTATTCTTCTCTGTAAAGCAATAATGTCATGCAATGTTGAACCAGTGACAAGAGGTGATAAAAAGGTTAGGCAATCAATAGTAAGATTATTGAAGCACCTTTCCAAGTGGCTTACAGACTGCATCTCACACCTATAAATATTTTATCCACAATGAATATTGCTCGAAATCTACTTTAGAAATAATGGTTACAAACAAAATAAGGTTTAATGGTCAGGTGTGATATTCACATTGTAGTATAATCAAAACATGTACAAATGTAGATTAGTCACAGGTATATGAATATAAAGTTTTGTGAATTTCATTTCTTGCCTAAAAGCTCCTTAGCATGGAGGAGCGTGTGGCATGCTATTCTTAGAGGTTATTTGACGCACTAAGCTACAATACTGGAGGGATTTCTCTATCCAATAATTACTGTTCACTTAGTGCCAGACTCCCCACACAGCGGCGTGTCCTCGTCTCGTCTCGTGGGATCAGTAACAAGGATGTTTCCCTGGAAACTGGACAGCTCTATCATATGTAATTGGGTAATCCCTGAGCTGCTGACAGAAAAATAATAGCTTCTGGGATTTTCAAAATACCCCAGCCAACACTGAGCATGATAGGTCTGTTTCATAACCCGGATTTACTGGATGAATTATTATGCAATTATGGTATTATTAAAAACATTTTTGAGTGAAAATCTAGAGATATCAATAAGCTAATTGAGAACAGTTAGAAGACTAGCACAACAAAATGAAAAGGGGTGATTTCTAATCTTACTAACTGCAGTATCAATATCTTTCTGTGGGAGCAGGTTTAAAATATGTAAAATGATAGAAGTATATCAATCTTTGCAAACGCCCATCTAAGAATGCTATTTCTTTCATTGTGTAAAATAAGTGAAAGCCCCTGGTCAGTCTGTGGTTTTCACTACCTTAAACTTACATGTTAGCACAAGTCTTCCCACACTCTGCCACTGTCTCAGGAATATGGCCATTTTGACCCACCAGGGGGCCCCAGGTTATAAGTGTACTGTAGTTTATGTAAGGGCCCCAGACACGTTTGTAGTCCCAGACATGTTTGTAGTCTCAAATGAGTCCTGTGTTAGTAGTTAAGTTGTTTTGTAAATCTATCTGCTTGTATGTTTGTTTGTTTTTAAATTGGGTCTCCTATCTGTTACCAAGTCTGAAATGTATTGACACGAGAGTCTGTGGCTGCTGGGGCCCTACAAGATCCAGAACCTCCTTGCTTTTTGGGCAGTTTAGGTATGATCAGGAGTGCTGCCCCCTTTGTACTGTGTGCTGTGCTTCTTGACTGCACATTATGATGCGACATACTTGTACATATGAAGGGTGAGTGTACTATCCCCTTTCAGTAAATATGAGGGCAGGTTGTCCCTGTTCAACTTTGTGTAGGCTACTCAAGGTCACAACTGGCAAAATGTTTTTACAGCAGGTTCTGCACAGAGCACATGATCTGAAACTTGCAACTAGAAGTACACCTGGTGTAAACACTGCTGTGTGGTACCTGTATCCCACAACAAGCTGCAAAGCTGACGACTACAAAACATGTCACTATATATAACAATGTAATCTAAACTCAACTGCCCATTTACTAGCTTTCATACTCACTGTATTCTTCAGAAAATCAAGCTAGCTCAGGTGTCATCACGTGATCTAAGAGTGCAACTTCGACCATGTGATGTGTATATACAGGGATGTCTCTGTTCAAAGATGGTCTCTGGAGAAAGATCAAGGAGGGCATTCACATCCAACGCCAGACATCCATTAGGGGACATCCTGGAGGAAGACTTGGGCCCCCTGTCAGTGCTGTGATTCACAGATAGCTAATGTTGTCTCTCTTGTGTTCATTTAATCAATTGTCCATGGTCCTTGCCTTGTATGACTTTACAGTATGTTTCTAATGTCTATATTTTTCAAACATAGCCAATTCATATATTCCCTTGTGCGTGTAACGTTGCATGCCACCCACATGCAAGGCCTGACTACTGACCAGGCAAAGTGAACAACTGCCCAGACATCCAGGGGCCCCAGTTTTTTTCCGGCCATACGCACATATGTTGACCTCGCCATAAACTCATGGAGTATGTAGTTCTCCCGCCAGGTCAGCGGCGGCGCTGGAGGGTTCAGTCAGGCCGACTGTGTGAGTTGTAACTCGGTGTTAAGCTGGTTGGCTGCTGGCACGGGCTGGTTGGTCGGTTGACGGTAGCCATGGCTCGACTCGCTGCGCTACTGCTGTTACCGGTTCTTATTGAATCAGTATTTTCCATTTCTTTCTTTTTACCGGTCAACTCAAGAAAGTGTTTACGAGAGGAGATCCACAAAGACGTCCTCGTTACGGGGGAGTATGAAATAAGCGAACAGGCGAACACCAAAACTAATCTGAAGGTGAGCACAGACCTGCGGCTAGCTACAGTTAACGTAATCAGTCTGTATTGAGGCCGAAATGGTTTCACTCTGTTAACGGCTGTATTTAAGTAACGTTACTCTAGCGGTTACAGTTGAAACTGATAGCCCATGTTAAAGAATAGGCTGAACTGTCGATGGAGTGCAACTGAAATTTGTGACAACTGTTGTTAGCATTGTAGCTAACCTAGGCCCCGAAAACTCGTCTTCCTGCTTTTAGTAGCTAATTGGCTAGCTAACGTCAGTGCTTGCTAACATTATCGTTAAGAATGCGTTTTGACATAAACTCAAATTTCTCTGACACCAAAGAACGCCCACTGTATCAACGATTGCGGGTGTTAATTTCACAATTATTGTGTGAAACAATCCCATCTGTGTCATCGGCTCCGTACTGCTGCTGTTACACGTCAGTCTTACCGGCCATTCAACTGGCAGTCACAAGCTAGCGACATTAGCACATTAGCCACTTAATATACACGTCAACGACAACTTGTGTGTAACCTAGAGTTATTTAAATAAATGGGGTCAAAAGATTTCCTCCATACATCATGGGACTTCTGTCCTCTCATTGTTATTAACTCATTGCATCCTCATATAAAAAAGATTCCTAATAAGGTGAAACAGTTTTAACAGCTGCCAAACAAAAACCAACATTACTGGTTTGCTGGTAATTATTAGTCTTGATGAATGTTTTACACTTCTTTTAATCAAGTAACCATTAGTTTATTATATTGTTTAATCTGTAATAGGTTAATAGTTAAATCCATAAAATGACAAATTATTAAAAACACAATTTCCCACAGCCCAAGCTGAATTAAATTAATTGTTTTATGGAACCAACTTCACCTTACTGTCATTTCAGGGAGAAAAGCAGCAAACCCTCACATTTGAGATGCAGGAACCAGAGAATATTTTACTTTTTTTTTTAATTAAGGGACTTGATTGATTTACTAAATTGTTGGTAATTAATTTTCTGTCGATCGATGAATTCATTCAGAAATACGGTAAATATTGATATCGTTATTTTGTTTAACTTTGTAGATCACAGATTCCTCCAGCCACACTCTTTACTCCAAGGAAGATGCAACAAAAGGAAAGTTTGCATTCACCACAGAGGACTATGACATGTTTGAGGTGTGCTTTGAAAGCAAATCACCCATGGGTAAGTGTGTTAACCCCCCAAAACCATGCAGCTTACAGGATCAAAATATAATTTATTCCAGCACTCGCCAAAGGCAATGTCATTATTTTTCATAAAGAGTGTGCTACAGCTGTTCCATCTACCCACACATAAAATTAATTCATGTCTTTATTATTGAGCAAGAGCGAAGATCTGACTGTCAGGGTTTATGATAAGCATTTTTGTCCACGTTGATTAGAAATGTGCGATATGTGGGATGTGAATAGATGGTTATGAAATTAGAGACGTGAATTTATGGAAATGAATTGCGTGTTTTATGTGATTAATATTTGCACAGTAGTTGTTCTGAAAAGGTAAAATGAAATTGCATTCTTGTTAGTTATTAGTGTAGAAGGAATGAGGGGGAACTAATTATGATTCATACAGAAAATGATGAATGGAATAATGGGGGAAAGTTTCTTACTTGGCATGTAAATGAATGAATGAATGAAACTAGAGTAGGTTTACGTAGCACAGTGAGGGAACATAATTTCATTCAGTTAATTGCATATGATGCTTAAATCTCTGCTCTTTTTAATCAGGGACTGGAAGAGTGCCTGACCAGCTGGTCAATCTGGACATGAAGCATGGCGTGGAGGCCAAAAACTACGAAGAGGTAAGTGGAGGCGTCCGAACCGTTTGCTTGCTTTTGTAGAGTGAAACAGATACTGCAGATAAAGAAAGTCTGTCTGCAGCTTGTAGACTAGGTCAGTGGATGTGGGTCGTTGGTCTTGCAGCCGGGGTTTCGCTACATTTATTTACTATTCTGGTTTGAAAAACTAGATAGCCATTTTAGGTTCATTTTAATCAACTGCCAGTAGTCATGAGCCTGGTGAAAGTGTTGGAGGGCACCCAAACGTCCTTTGAGAAGTTGTTTTTGGACTTTTCAAAGGAGAAGTGGAAAAATTGTAGATTGACCCACTTGGTTAACTGTGCATGTACACCTTTCTAATTATTATATAATATAAATATAATTATAATTGCAAGAGACGAGAGACATGCGATCCTTTCCCTTTAACTGTTGCACAACATCGAAATAAGCAATGACTTCATCAGATTAATAAATCAAGTTGAGATGTGGAAACAAGAATATTCTGCTTTTTATTTACTTTTATGCCACATTAAATACTTACTGTACTTGTGTAGATGTCTTGTGCTGCATTAGTGGCATTACCAAGTGACCATTGTTAAAACATGATAATGACGTCAAGGTGTCCCAGTATAGAAAATAGGGAAATCAGTGGAGGAGGTTCTTTGCCTCCACATCATTCAGTATTTTCCTGTATAGGGACACTTTGTTCTGCATCATTACTTAATAGTCCTTCGTTCTAAGAATGGATAGCTCTTGGCAGTGATAAAACCCTGTGAGCTGAGAATCACCCCCCCTTCCCACACATGCTGCGCAAACATGACGTTCTGCTGAGGGAGCGTGTAGGTGGATGTTAAGGGAGAGCTCAAGTGGGCATGCCTGTCTGTGGACAGGTGGGTGGAGCTGAAATTTCACATGTATTCACCTACGTAGATGGGTGTGTTACTTTAAACAAATGTGCAGGCTGTTCAGTAGATGATATGTGTGTATTTGGTAAATATGCTAGAAAGAATCCCTGTCTGTTACACAATGTTTGAGAATTTGTACTTGGCAGATGCACGCTGTTCTATCAAGCGTTTATTTATTCTCTGCTTATTTGATGTTGCAAAGTTCCTAATAGGCAAAAGTACATGTCTGGAACTGCTGCATAATTTAAGGCTATAGTTTGGTTCATTTGGTCTAGACCAAAAAGAAAGACGGAAGCATTCTTGCTGTTTTAGTTTTTGTCCATTTGGCGTTCACACAGATTGACTACAAACAAACCAACAGTTGTCAAGTCACATGGGCTGACAGGTAACGTATT
Organism: Maccullochella peelii; assembly: GCA_002120245.1. NCBI lineage: Eukaryota > Metazoa > Chordata > Actinopteri > Centrarchiformes > Percichthyidae > Maccullochella > Maccullochella peelii. The sequence goes on from LKNJ01000733.1 coordinate 123,110, forward strand.
CATTGGGCAGTTTTGGTGACCTGTCCTGCATCATCAACACTACACAGATCACAGAGTTAATTCTAGTGTAAATAAAATAAGAATAGACTGCTACATATAGCGGAAGGAAGTGTCCTGCACCACAACATGAGGGAAAATGGTTGCCATAATTATCATATAAATCTCATGAATTTGTTCACGTCAGCTATTAAATTTGTACACGTCACACATTCATTGTCACATAATCCTGTGGTTGGTCCATTTTGTGTTTTCACCACAAACCAAAAACACCTTCTCAGGTGGTGCAACTGGTCATGTTCACACCAGAGTTCAAATGGGAGCTTTCTCACTATCCTAAATGTATAAGAGTAATACAATGCTGTCTGTCTAAGGTGTGTACACAGCTCCAGAGTGACCCCTGCTGGACAAAGTATAGAACGACAGTGCTTAAAGAGTTGTTCTATCTTGCCTACCATTGGTTTCTTCACTTTCCAGTGGTTTTAGGAGCTTCTGTTTTGTCCCTCCAGATTGCCAAGGTGGAGAAGCTGAAGCCTCTCGAGGTCGAGCTGAGGCGGCTGGAGGACCTGTCAGAGTCCATCGTTAATGATTTTGCTTACATGAAGAAGAGAGAGGAGGAGATGCGGGACACCAATGGTAAGAAAGTGGAGTTAACAAAATCTACAAGATTGATAAAATGCACAGTGTCTGCCCAGCTTTAGGAAGTGTCAGGTTTTATTTACCCGAGGGAATAAGGGTAAAGTTGTCTGTGTATGTTGGTTAGCTCATTGTATTAAAGTCACTGACCAATAACATGACTGCCCCTTTTCATCACTCTGCAGAGTCCACCAACACACGTGTGCTGTACTTCAGCATATTCTCCATGTGCTGTCTCATTGGGCTGGCTACATGGCAGGTCTTCTACTTGCGGCGCTTCTTCAAGGCAAAGAAGCTGATCGAGTAGAGCGGCCCATAGCTCCTTACCTCGGGGGAAGCTGCCTGCCAGTCAGCCAACGCATCCCAACATCCACCCTCCTTGGACTAGCTTCAGCAAACAACAGCAAGTGGGGTTGAGGGGCTCAAATTCTAGTTTTCACAGCTGTACAAGAAAGAGTGTCAAGGTTGTCCTCTGAAAAATGATTCACCTGCTTATTTAGTGGTTTGAAACATGAAAAGCGCTGTAGGGAGAAATGCACTGTGAGACATGGGAGGCATATGTCACAGCATTAGTGAGATATGTCCATCTCCATGGTACTTCACGTTTCTGTCTGCACTGTTTTGAATGTTGCAGCTTACTGAATAAGAACTTGTTCCTTCAATCAGTTGAACAGTGATGTTTGATTTTGAGCTCAGTTTGAATGGATGTGCCATGAGCGAATGTCTTTTGCCCTTCTGTTGATGTACACAGTCTTTGCCATGCCAAGCAAACTAGATCCTTGGTGCCCTTTTTATCAAGTGAAGGCTATTTGGGAAAAGTGGGTTGTTACTTTGAGAAAATTGGCAACCACTGAACTTCTGTGTTATGTCACTTAATTTGCATACATGTTTGGTAGCTAAATTTAACCGTGTCTTTAGTTTGTTTTCATATTGTAAATGCTACTTAGTTGCTTCTACAGGTATATTTTTTGGGAGTGGTTGTGAGTTTGTCAGAGTAATATTCTCTTAGTTATAAATTAGGTCACTTCTATGAGCTCTTGCACGTTCTAGTTTTGTTTTTGGAACACTCGAACATTCATTTGTCACCAATTAAAAGTAGCCAGAAACCAAAAACCATCTCCTTAAGAAGGAATTTGCATCATTATGCTGTTTGCATATGGCTATGAGTAATTTAACCACCTGACTTCTATGATACAATTCATATAATCTTTTGCAAGTTTCTCTTGTAGGAGTGCAGTGGGTGGAGATTTTGACGGGAAATGTAAAATAGGCTATTCAAACATTTTCTGAAATTTCCTAGCAGTCATATTGCCCCTTTTCTTTACACACTGGTAAATTTAATTATTCTTTTGTCATTTTCTAAATATTACTTCTTAATTACAGTAGTTGCAGATCCATCCAGCGTGCCGCTTTTCTTTAGAAATACTTACGAGGCTTGGGTTACGTGAGAATGTGGATGGTTGCAAATATTGTTTTGACAAGGATTAATTGAGGCATCTGTCATGGATACATTTTTAACAATGGACATGCGCATTGTGCGCAATCAATGATTTTTATGTTGACCGATAAATTTTGTAAATTTGTGTTGGGCTTTTATTCAATAAAATATTGGATGGATTTACATTAGTCGTAGTATAGTAATGTATGGGTTCTAAAAGGCGTCTTTTGACTATGAAAGGATTTTTATCAACCCACAGATGTCGGCTGTAAAATCACGGCGTTGTGAGTGCTAGACTGAAACTGCTAATGGAGAAAATGGCACTATAACCTCATAACAGTATAATAAGTATATTCAAAGTCCTTCCAAATTTTTAATGAATTTAAATAAAGCAATGGTTGCTCTTCTGGTCACAAAAAAAATATTACTTACTTGTTTCTACAATGGCCGTGTAATTCGTGATCAACTTGTCCTGAAGAGAATTGTGCAGTTTCACCTGTTTGGTGTAAATGGTCACATGTCCACAACAGTTTACGTCCTTGGTGCACTTTGAAGACAGGATGGAGTCATTGCATTCACGCTTTTATTCAAAGCAATTTCCAATAAGTGCATTCAACTCCATAGCAACAAGAGCTAATGTCATCAAAAATGCAGCACATCCCTCCCAAACAACTAAAAGCATTTACAGTGCTACAGTACAGGGCCTCATTATGGCCCTCATAGGTCATCAACAGAAGGTGAGTAAACTGTTATTACTTTGACACAACAGAGTTTTGTTAGATACAATTTTGAAAATTCATATATTCTTTTGAAATAATAAAATGCTATCTATGTTGGTTATCTGTCACAATTTTGACTAGTGGGACAATACAGAGACTCTAGGTATGAATGTTAATTGAAATGTATGATTTCTCATTAATTTAGCTTCATGTCCACTTCTGAATTCACCAGCTGAAATCTTTGGATTTCACGGTCTATAAAATGATTTGACTCAGGAAAATCATAGTTTGATCACCAACCGTCACCTTACCTGTTCCAACACCACTGCATGAGACTATTTCCTCAATACTACTAAATGCTATGATGAGGAAGCCTTCTCATCTCAGACTATAGGAGCCACCATATAATGATGCCAAAACAAAAACTGGTAATCCACCAGGACACAGTCCTGCCAGCTCATCAGAGGAAGGACAGTTTGTTTTGGTTTCAAGCTCTGAAGCATAGCCTCATTAACTTGACATACTGTTAAGTATCATATTGAGGCATATTATGGATCCCACACTCTCCTTCCAGAGACTGGACTGGGTCAGGGAGTCAAGTGTTGTCCTGGGCTTTGAAGAGCAAGCAGATATTCTCCAAGGCTGCAAATTCACACATGGCATCCTCTTCATTTCATTGTCTGTCACTGATTAGATGGATGACGAGAAGAAAATATTGCAGCTGTGGGACTATACATCAAAACCGCTTGTTTCCTTTCACGCCCATGGGAGAGTTTGAAGCATCCAATCATTGTTGGATGGATTAGCCATCCAACAAAGTGTTCGACTGACCAACCGGCTGACAAACCAAGATTGTCTTGTTTTGCGGTAGAGCCTTTCCTCTAGCATTGCTAGAAATTAGGGAAGAAGGATAATCCTCTTTTAATGACCCTGAAGTCAAGTGTGCTCAGTGCAGTATATGAACATTACATTTTTGCTTGACAACAAATACTTGTTACAGAGTTTTAGCTGTTACATGTTTTGTTGATTATATATTTTGTTTCCTTGTGTTTAAAAGTACAGAAACACTAAAATAAATAAAGTACAATAATAAAAATAAAAAACAACGTGGTTCTATGATACTGTATGTAGGCTACTTTACCTTTAGGCAATGAGTTTATGTAGGCGGTTTACCTAGTAATTTCTGAACATTTGAATATTTCATTCAAAATAAGTACATAAATAAAAGAGTATTTGAATCAAACTCTGTGGTTTTTATGTTGCCAATATAAATAGGCTACACTTTATGTTCCCATCGGGCATAATTGTGACCAAACCACCTTTTCACTGACTTTTCGATACACCATTTCAAATACATAAATACATAAACGACACATAAAACTGCATTCAAAAATATATAATTAAAGTCGGAACATATCTGAAAAATGTATTAATTAATGGGTTCAAGCTTTGCTCCCTTAAGCATCTATTACCAGAGCGAAAGACTAACGTGATTTCCAGACGTATTCCGGGCATCTAACGGAACAGATTCTGAAGGGGACACAGAATTCGGCGTTACACCGGTCTCTACTTCTAGTTGGCCTTGTCGCGTTACACATTTTTGTAAAACCACCCAACAAATGACCACAGCAACGCCATACTTTATGGTGATTTAACAAAAGTTTAAGTAGTCCAAGGCGCTCATAAAACGCTCAAAAACTGCCAAGATCACAGTTGTTCGTTTGCTAGCACACCAGCTTGCTAACACACGCCAACTTGACGCAATCGCTCGTGAAGTGGTCCACCAATCAAATGAAAGCGCAGGCTCAAGCACCCGGATGTACTCCTGAAGTACTTCCTTGTCAAAACATTTGTATGGTAGAAATATTGAACTGCCTAGGTTTTACTCTGACAGCAAGGCGTTTTTATAACAACTATGCCGGGCCCAGACAAAGAAACAGACCTGACGGAGAGAATTGAAGCGTTTCTGTCCGACCTGAAGCGTGGAGGGAGCGGGACGGGACCGCTGCGGGGCTCGGCGGAGACAGCCCGAGAGACAACAGCCCTGCTCCGCAGAATCACAGCCCAGGCACGATGGAGCAGCGCAGGTGCTTCATGCTACTCTGTTTCTTAATTTACAGTTTAACTCAGACATTACAGCAGTGCAGGTAACTAGTATGAAAGCTGTCATTGTAGCTGAACAGTGTGGACTTGCGTCAAATCTATTGTAACTGATGCAGCAGCTGTCAGGCGTGTGGTAATAGTTTGATACTTTATAGTATCTATTCCTGAATTTTACGGATAGAGAAGGTATTGTTCAAGGGGACAAGTTTCTAATAAAAGCTTTGGGTTAACCACTGAGCGAGCAAGTTTGTTTTCTAAATGAGACAGGTCACTCAAATAAGATAAGTAAAAACAGAGTTTTATTCTTCCTAAAGGTAGTTTTGTGCCCAATAAACTGTTATACATAGTAAAATAAATATATATAGTATATACAATATGTGTACACGTAGTAGAATGAAATATATATGTGTGTATATGGTTAAAAGAGTAAGAATAGGAGTTAACAACAGTGGATTGAGTTGCAGGTTCAGTATGTCACAAGCTTTAGCATTTACAGATCTATCTTATTTCCACTTAAATATTCTCTGTTTCAGGCGATCTGATGGAAATAATCCGGAAAGAGGGCAGGAGGATGACTGCCGCCCAGCCATCAGAGACCACTGTTGGTAACATGATCAGACGGGTGCTGAAGATCATCAGGGAGGAATATGCCAGGTGAGGGGGCCTCGGGGACTTAACAGAATATGACGGCTGTTGAAACCAGCCACTGCACAGGAAAGGTTATAGATTAAGGTCATTGATTATACATACTCACATGGCCCATAAATATTACGATTGCTGATCTGGAATACAGGTATACAGAAAAATAATACGGGCTGTCACCTTATAGCCTCATCGAAATCAGATGCTGTTAAGTTATATAATCAAAGCAGTGTCCATTATGTTTGGTCGGACACTTGTGCTTTCAGTAATGGTGACATCCTCTATGGGTTTGATTTATATTTCTACATTAGTAACCTGATCATTTTCATAAGAGTTAATTTAACAGTTAAGCCCTGTTTAACATTTTCAAAAAAAACAACAACAATATAAGCAAACAATCTCTTCAGATAATGTGAAATAAATTGGTTCGTTTTACAGGTCCATTATTTACTAATAATTTATGAGGAAGTTTCCTGGAAAGAATGATGTAATTTGGTACTAATTATAGGGAAAGCATATTTTTTCCCCCTAGAGAATGGTTCAATTTAAACCCAAGTAAATATTCATTCTTTATTCATTTATTGTATTAGGAAAATACAGATCCATAAAATAAAGTGTTACCTGAAAATTGGAAATATTTATGTCATGAAGTGTTTACCACATGTACAGGGTAAATGCCCCTCTCCTCGTCTTGCGCCTTCTAAATTACATTGTCTATGAAAATGAATGTAGTGTCTCTGCTTTCGGCTTAGCTTTGCGCACTTCCTCTTTCTATGAGCTCCTTTGCTCTGTTGTTTTCTGCAGATCTCGCGGTAGCAGTGAAGAAACAGACCAGCAGGAATCTCTCCACAAGCTGCTGACCTCTGGAGGACTCAGCGAGGAGAACTTCAGACAGCATTTTGCCGCCCTCAAAGCGAACGTCATCGAGGCCATTAATGAATTGCTGACCGAGCTGGGTACGTTTTTGTCGTACTCAGATATTCATTAATTAAACTGAGGCAAAGTTTGTATTTATTCTGATGAAGGTAAAAACTCTCTTCGCCACTTCATTTTTCAGAGGGAACGACTGACAACATTGCGATGCAGGCCCTGGAGCACATTCACTCTAATGAGGTCATCATGACTATTGGCCGTTCTCGCACCGTGGAGGCCTTCCTCAAAGACGCTGCACGCAAACGCAAGTTCCATGTCATCGTGGCAGAGTGCGCCCCCTTCTGCCAGGTAGCTCAAACCTTTCAAGGATACAAGACTCAAGAAATTTGAATGTTCATGTACAAAAAACACGAACATTTGGTGTTACTGGGATAAAATATTGTTATAATCGTATTTGTTCACCTCCCACCAGGGACATGAGATGGCAACCAGTCTCTCAGAAGCCGGCATCGAAACAACCGTGATTGCAGACGCTGCCATATTTGCGGTCATGTCTCGTGTTAATAAGGTATTTAACACCACAGAGGACTTTGACACTGTCATGTCAGAGCCTGTGGGTTAACCTGCGTGGTGATCTCTCTTCAGGTCATCATTGGTACGCAGACAGTTCTGGCGAACGGTGGGCTGAGGGCCGTCAATGGGACACACACTCTGGCCCTTGCAGCCAAGCACCACTCAACACCTCTGATTGTTTGTGCTCCCATGTTCAAGCTCTCGCCTCAGGTAAGTAGACTCTCGAGTCTGCTAGATTTCTATCATTTCTGCTGACAACAAATTATGACGAAACTATTTTGTGTGTCTTTAGTTCCCGAATGAAGAAGATACCTTCCATAAGTTTGTCTCTCCACATGAGGTGCTTCCTTTCACCGAAGGTAACGACTAAATCTTCATCTTTTGAACATTAGCTTTTAAGCCTTTAAAATAAATCTTCCTCTTTTGGAGAATAATATCCTAAAGTTAATTTTCTAAGGAATCCACAGTTTACCGTTTGTATTTCAGGTGAGATTCTCTCAAAGGTGAACGTGCACTGTCCGGTGTTTGACTATGTCCCGCCTGAGATCATCACACTGTTCATCTCTAACATTGGAGGACATGCACCGTCATACATCTACCGACTGATGAGCGAACTTTACCACCCAGAAGACCACGAACTTTAACCAGCATAATTAACAAACAAATAAATTAAATCAAATGGTTGCTGCAGTGTCACTTTGTGTCTTTTTAGATGAGGTACTGTATGCTGTAGCTAAGGAGATCTACTGGGAGTGTTCCTGAAATGTGTTAAGACAATTGCGAGTCTTTTATGGGTATGTTTGTGACAGAATATTTTTAGTTCCATACAGTAATCCTCACAAAAGTCTAAATTAATACCATGTAATCAAATATCAGTGTCTAAAAATCAAACAGTTCATGTTATTGCACTTTGTGAAGAAACAGACTCCATGTGAAATGTGTCACAGCATCATTCATAGTCTATAGGCAGAATAAACTGACTAAATGCAAGATGAAAAGAGTTATCACTTCATTCCACATAAATAGGATGAATGAAACCTCGATTCTCCCAGACTGCAAGCTGCTGACTGCTGAGAAATGTGTCATCAAAAGTAAAAGAAGTGTTCAGTGTGGGTGATGTAGTTGCAGGTGTCCTCCAGGTGGAGGCGGTGTAGAACAAGCAAAGCAGCTGGTTTGTGACGGTTTCTCATGGAATAAAAAATGTTGATGCGTGCCTGCCGCGTGCGTGTTGCGCCTGTTTAATGCGTTATAGGAACCCTTGATACAGCAGAACATAACCTGGGAGAACATCAAAATGCCAGAATACCTAATCATTTTAATAGACTACACATACTGTTGCATGATCTAAAGCTAGGCCACATGAAATGTTTAACTTTGGTACAATGACATTACAAGCCTGCA